>LPNX010150881.1:70815-110308 GCA_001517045.1 Pseudotsuga menziesii | reverse complement strand
ATATATATATATATATATATATATATATATATAATCAAAGAAAGAAAGAGAGAGCAGTAAGAGTTTTTTTTTCCACTTTTTCTTGTTCCATCCTGGAACCCATACCACCACTGTGGTTTTCATGCTCTCAGCCTCTTTCACTTCACCATGAATGCTAGACCAATCCCTCATGGTCATGACACTTAGTGTCTCCAGTATATTTCAGACCTCTTAACCATGGATCCTCCCCATGAGGTTTGTCTCTGCTATTAGGAACATCACAGTCTCACCAGCACCTTTTTCATCATTGCTCATTCTGAGCTCTTCACAACAATCACATGTCCACATGCAACCCTAGGATGCTTTCATAGTCCTCACTTCCAGTGATACCTATATTCAAACATTGAATAAATTCACATGTTTAGTTTATTCTCATTATTTTTTATCTCTTAAATAAGAGCTTAAAACATCATAACAAAATCATATACACATTTATATTCATAAGCAAGAAATTGCAAAATAATTCAATACTTATATGTATTGTGCGTTTCCTCTTTGGTCCACAGGATCTTGCTTCGCCTTGCAAGCCTTGGGATCGCCTATGGACTGGGATGTTAGGTTAGCATGTAGTCTTCTTCACAACATCCTTTTATATATATCAGGCATAGTCAAGCCAACCTACAGTTGGGTTTATCAGATCATCCAGCCAAGCCAATATAAAAATGGGTTTATCATGTTGATGTAATTGTAACTTCGAAATGTATTCACTTGTATTTATTATGTATTGTACCCTGATGTTTATGCTAGGATGTGTCTATAATGTACTTGAGTCATGTCATGCCCCAATGTTCCAATTGGGAAGTTTCTATAATATAAAAGTCATGCCAAGACCCTCCTATTGGTCAAGGGTTAAAGTCCCCACAAGTTGTGGGGCACTAGCGTTATTAGACACTCCTAGAGATGTCGGCTCTAGTAAGTAATTATTAAGTGAGGCCAACATGTTGGAGTGCACTTCAAGTGAATGAAAGAATATAAATATAGAGTGAGCCTCTTTATTTATCACACACACACTCACTCATTGGGGCGCATGAGTGAGAGAGGAGAAGCTCTCTCAGTGTGTGAGAGAGAGATAGAAGCTGTGGAGATCATCTTTATGTTTTCGGGTTTTACTGCTACCATTGGTGCTCATTATATCTCTAAGGAAGTTGTGGGGTTTTCTCCTTTATGGTTTCCCTGAGGAAAATTCATTGTGTCTTTTGTATCTTGTGTTTTTATTGTTGTGCATGTTATTCTCTCAGTAAAAGATCCTAAGATCATAATGCTAGCTTGAATGATAAAAATATAACATGGTATCAGAGCTAACCTGAGAAGAAGAAATTGTGCAGCTGTAGAAGCTAGGGATTCTTACTTTTTGGGTCTCTCTCCACAATCCATTGGCAAAATTATGCTAGGATAACTCTCCCTTGAAAGCCACATCTTTCTGTCGAAGCAGAATTCGATTCCGAGCATTTTCAGTTTTGGTGCGGGAAATTAGGGCTTCTCGTGGAAGAGAAATTTTTGAGTGAGCCTGGCATAATATTTATATCCTCATAAAAATCAAATTTTAGATACCTGGATCAATATTTTTGGTTGGGTGAAACTCCTGGAAAGTCAAACCCTAGTTTGACCCCGAGCTATAAAAACCCTAAATACTAAAACTGCTAAGTTTTGGTACATTTGCTATATCCTGATACTGGAGAAGGATCAGGAGCTGAAAATTGTAAACGCCAAATATAAAATCGTAATGTACACTGTATCCAACATTCAACCTCATATTCACTATATTCTGGGAGATATGATCCCTCCAAGTTATGGTTCCAGCCTCTTCCAGAATTCATCCCTAAATAGGACACCTAGGGAGAATTGATATATCTTGGGATACATATATCCAAATGAAATTAATGAAGATTTTTCATAAATTGTACGGAATCTTCTTTTTGTGGTCCAAGTTCCAGACTCAGAAGATGAACCGGTGACATGTGGAAGTCCATAAAACTTAATTGTTCTGAACAGTCCTGTAATAGGTCACCTTGGTAGCATGATCATAAATCCCAATTGGTGAAACAAATTCTGCTGAAACCTATGGTGTTGGATTAGGGACATATGGGTCTACCTTACTACGAATTTTTAGACACATTAGAGTAGTAAGTTTGGATATACTGTAGAAACAATAACAGGCATTTTTGCACCAAAAATTGGAAAACTAGGGCTTCTTGTTCCAAGAGCTTGCCTCCATTGTTTTCAGAAGAGGGGTACATTGGACAGCTCCATTTGAAGAGATATATCTTTATATCCAATCAGATATAAAATATTCCAAGTTTTGAAAAATTAGGGTTTCTCTTACAAACCCTAGATCAGCTAGCTTCGGAACTAGGACGGACACCTCAAATCAGTAAGATCTAATCTTTTGCTATTTGCATTTGAGGTTCTCATTTCAAAGTGATATATCACATAATATTGATGCTAAGCTTGTTGAATTTGACAACTTCCAATAATGGAATAATATGATCTTCTTGAAGAAATGAATTGGACACCTACATAAGAAGAGAGGTTCCAGTTCCAGAGGGAGATGAGGCTCAAAGCCTTACACAAGAAGAACTTGGTCAAGACCAAGAAGATCATCTCTGATTCAATCATGGATCAAATTGTACCACAAGTGTCCTCCCTAAAGACACTGAAGATGTTTAAATCCTTGACCAAGATATTTGAAGGGAAGAACATAAATCAGAAGATGGATTTGAGAAAACAGTTGAAGAATGTGAAGATCCATGATGCAGAACAACTTGAAGCAGTAGAAGAAGAAATGGAGAATGAAAAAGTAGTGATAACCATCTTGAATGGCATCCCAGGATCATGAATTCATTCATGCGAGGAATGTATGCCAGAAGGAAGTGATTACTTTTAGCAGATTCTGGGAATAAGAAGAAGCTCGACTCATAAGAAGAGAAGAGAAGATGTGAGAAACTGAAGATAAAGATCTCACCATCCAAATAAGATCCCTCAAGCGATGAGGAAAATGAAGGACTCAATTCTTGAATAAAATCTTATCCATATTGATCATTTGGATAAGAAATGATGAATTCATGAATGAAGAAGATGATAAAGTGGAAGGATCAAGAAGGAGTCTACCCACGAAACAAATAAAGATAAGTATTCAATTGTCATTTCATGATATTGTTTTGCATTTGTTTATATTCAGTTGATGTATTATGCATGTTTGCATTAATGACAGTATACTACTAATATGCATGTGATGGGTAAGTAGCTCATGGTGCTATATAATTCTCCATTGCTACTTATCTAGAATGAAACCTCTTTGCTAACATATTGGATTAGTGCACAATCTCAATGTTTTCCCAGTAGAGATGGAAGGCATCTAGAAAGTTTCAGTGAGATATGGATGAATGTTGTATTGGCTAAAGTAGTTGCATGATCATATATTTATGCATAAGAACTTGCTAGTATGAATATTCCTTATGAAATGTTTCTAACCATGCAAATGAATTTGACTTGTAGGAAAGATCGCGTAGATAATTGCATACAAGCAAAGAAGGATAAGACTTGTTCCAAAGAACAAGTGACGACAGTTCAATATGAAGAATAAATATGATGAATGTAGAAACATCATTAATAAAGAACCTTCCAGCTATGAAGAAGTAACCAAGAAGAAAGGGAAGACCAGTTCAATAAGAATGATGTCTAGGATGCGGTATCGAGACCTGAAGAGAATTTCATAGTTCCATCATGCAATAGAGGGAAACATTGTGGGATAACACATACATAAGGAGCTTGATGAAGATATGAACCTTTGATACAAGGTTGATAGAGTATGACAAGCTCACATATGGGTGCATATTAGAGGAAATTTCAACCCAAAATGGGCCTTTTAACTTTTCACCCAAATTCCATGTCATTATGCATTAGCCAATCAAATTGCTTTAAAATTCAAACACCGTATAGGTCTTAAACAATATTTTATTACATAATCCCATAATAATGGAATATTTTAATATTATAATTTTCTTAGACAGTGAAATAATATCTACCCAAGGTGCCCCAAATTATCTTGGAAAGTGAAATCCTAGAATTATGTCTAGGATGCAGTATCGAGACCTGAAGCGAATTTCATAGTTCCATCATGCAGTAGATGCAAACATCATGGGATAACACATACATGCGGAGCTTGATGAAGATATGAACCTTTTCTATGAGGTTGATAGAGGATGACAAGCTCACATATGGGTGCACTGGAAGAACTTTTGAAAATGTTCAAGATAGAGGATCTTGGTATCCAGTGATCCTAGATGGATACATAGCATGTTAGTAGCAGAGGAAGTTACTTGTCACTCCGGTATAGAATGTTTCAGTGAATAGAGTATGCAAGAGAGAGGGAGTATGATGCTTCAGAAGGAGTGACTATAGAATATATCGAGGTTTGACATGGTATGACAAGATGGACAGATTACTGATGACTCTAGGCTTTACTGAGAGTAAAGCGGATTCCAACCTTTCCTTCAAGGTTGAAGGTGGAAGACCAGTGATGCTCATGTTATGTGTCAATGCACTATTTTCTAGGCATGGAGGTGTGGAAAAATAAATTATGCAGTAGAGATCTTGAAGAGGTTCAGGATGATGGACTATAAGGCAATGACCACACATATGGCATCGAACATGAAGCTATTGAGTGTTGCTTCATCATAGTCTGTTGATTCCATGATGTATTGTTAGATGATGTACCTGAAAAATACGAGACCAGATATTTGCTTTGTTGTGGACACATTGAGACATGTTCACCGAATGATTGCAAAGCATGTAGTGAGGTACATGAAGGGTATAGTTGTTTATGGGCTCAAGTATGAGGTGAATCAAAAGATTATGTGGATTCATATTGGGAAGGTAGTGCCATTGATAGGAAGAGCACTTCAAGGTGCTACTTCAATATGGGATCAAGTGTGATCTCTTGGTTTGGCAAGATGGAGTCCTACATGGTGCTGAGTACAGCCGAGGCAAAAGATGTTGCCACTTGCTATTTGGGAGGTAGTATGTTTCTTTTGGAAAATACTATTTGATTTGGTTGATCTGAATTTTATTTTGTTGTGTGATGCAAAGAGGAGAAGTGATCTAGATCGAGATCTCTTGCAAGAAGGATTTCTAGCATCGCTGATGAGACAAGTTTCCCTCAGATGTAATCGGTCCTGGTGAAGCTTGCAAGTCATCCTTGGATTTAATCAGCCATGGTGTGATTCTATGCTAGAAATGGTGAAAGTGAAGTTTGAGTACTTCAAAGAGAATCTTGGTGTTCTTGAGATCGAGGGTCCCTCTAAGGGTAAATGATGAGACCTAGAGCCATTCTGACATGGGAGAGGATTAAGTTCCTTCCATGGTCAGATGTAAGGGCTGAGCCATTCTATCATGGTGAGAGGATTTGGTTCCTTACATGTTAGATATGAGTGCTAAGACATTCTGATGCGATAGTAGGATTGGTTCCTAAGTGATCATATATAAGGGTTGTTGTCATTCAGGGAATGGAGGTGCCTGGTCAGTTACCAGGAAAACTCAGTCTAGGACTGAGAATCCATTTCGATATGAGAGAGGGATGTGTTCCCACTTGATCAGATGTAAGGGATGAATCATTCTGTCATGGCTAAAGGATTAAGTTCCTCCCATGTTACATGTGAGTGTTGGCCATTCTGACGAGTAGGTCAGATGTAAGGGAAACTGCAATTCTCTAGGAGAATGGAGCAACCTGGTCAGTTACAAGGTAGCTCAGTCTAGGACTGGGGGCCAGTATGATGCAATGATAGGATTAGTTCCTTCATGATTAGATGTGAGTACATGCCCTTTTGATGCGATGTGTTTACACATGGTTGAATGTAAGTGCAGAGCCTTTTTTACAGGATGAGGTCAGATATAAGTGTTGAGCCATTCTGGTGCGATGTGTTTACACATGGTCAAATGTGAGTGATGTGCCTTTCTCATAGGATGAGGTTAAATGTAAGTGAAAATCCTTTTCGATGCAATGTGCTTGCACATGATCGGATATAAGTGCTGAGCCATTTTGGCGCGATGTGTCTACACATGGTCAGATGTGAGTGTTGGGCCTTTCTAACAAGATGAGGTCAGATGTGAGTGTTGGAAATGCCTTTCTAATAAGACGAGGTCAGATGTAAAATCTGGGCAGGCCATTCTGACTTAAGTGTCAAATATAAGCACTGATGAATACCTACATGAAGGGTAGGCCTACAGGATTGACTCTGTAGAACTTCCTGTGACGAGAAGAATGAAGAAGACAGCACCATTTGATTGAGATAGTAGAGGCAGTAATGATGATTATCCATCTTCGATGATGATATAGATCAAGTGATGATCCAGTAGTGACGATCCCAATCAAGTGATGATCCAGACTTGATGATGATCCAATAGTGATGATCCTGATCAAGTGATGATCCTGATCAAGTGATGATCCAGACTTGATAATGATCCAGATGATACAGAGAAGAACACATGTGATGATAAATTGTTTCGAGAGAATACCTTCCTAGTTAAGAGGGAGTGTTGATGTAATTGTAACTTCGGAATGTATTCACTTGTATTTCTTATGTATTGTACCCCGATGTTTATTTTGGGATGTGTCTATAATGTACTTGAGTCATGTCATGCCCCGATGCTTCGATTGGGAAGTTTCTATAATATAAAATTCATGTGAAGACCCTCCTATTGGTCAAGGGTTAAAGTCCCCACAGTTATGGGGCCCTAGGGTTATTAGACTATCCTAGTGAAGTGGACTCTAGTAAGTAATTGTTAAGTGAGTCTGACATCTTGGAGTGCACTTCAAGTGAACGAAAGAATATAAATAGAGAGTGAGCCTCTCTATATATCACACACAAACGCACTCATTGGGGTGCATGAGTGAGAGAGGAGAAGCTCTCTCAGTGAGAGAGAGAGAGAGAGAGAGAGAGAGAGAGAGAGAGAAGCTGTGGAGATCATCTTTATGTTTTTGGGTTTTACTACTTCCATTAGTGCTCATTCTATCTCTGAGAAAGTTGCAAGGTTTTCTCCTTTATGGTTTCCCTAAGGAAAATTCATTGTGTCTTTTTTCTCTTGTTTTTTTATTGCTGTGCATGTTATTCTCTCAACCAAAGATCCAAAGATCATAATGCTAGCTTGAATGATAAAAATCTAGCATATTAGGCTGCAACTAATCAAGTAAATACACTACTGGGTTTATTAGGATACTTAGCCAAGACAGCTAACAGTTGGGTTTATCAGACTACAGGTAGTCAAGCCAACACTATACCATTTCCACAATTTCCACATTATCAAATAATTACACAGTCAAGCCAACCTTCAGTTGGGTTTATCAGACCGTCAACAAATCACCTACACTTATATCCACAACCAATCAGCTAAGCCAATGCATTTGGGTTTATCAAGCCATCAACAATAACACATGCACTTATATCAACAATAAACGACCATTTCTAGGTCCAAGATCTACTATGGATCCCCAGGCATATAATAGCCCAACATCTCCTTCCAATACATTTTTATGCTAACTGGGAAGGAAACTTTATCATTACCATTTCTAGGTTTCATTTCCAACAGTGAGATCTAATTCCACTACCCCATGCAACATAAGAAACCACCCCCTTCTCTGCTCTCCAGTCCCTTGGGAATGTCTCCTTCTATGTGCTCTTTAGTAGGAGGTAGGATGAGCCCAAGCCATAGTCCATTTAGTGTGCAACACCAGAATGCATCTATTTATCTTGACAACACACGCAATATAAGCAACTCATCAGCATTATTGTTCTAAAACTTGAATGATATTTCATATCATTCACTATCTAGTATTGAGACACCAGGAGTGCGTCCACCCCTAGGGTGTAATCAATATTGAAAACTGTTTCATGATCTGACATCGGGAAAGTGTGCACCCCTTTCCAATGTGAACCATGTAGGCCCTATTAATACTCAATCAATCTTCCATAATGGAAATAAAATCAAAACATTCTTTGCATATTGAATTTAACAATTTGATGCATATTCTTAGCTAGGTTCAGAGAACACTTATCCATTTGCCGAGGGAATATTCCTTCATTAAGGAGGAATGGGGGCTCCCTTCTCTGAGTTAACAGTCCATCGGTTTTCCATCCCAACTCCTTTTTAGATTTCATATCCACACATGTCTTACCGACATAATCTATACCATCTCACTCATGTTGCTTACCATACATGTAGTGCAGATCAGACATTTCCAAAATGTCCAATGGAGTTTCACCCAAAACCCTTTTCCAAGATAGGGGAGAACTTCCCCATAAAGTTTGGCTCCTTCAGGCCATCACACATGGTCTTCCTACAATGTGTACCCCTAGCACATTCATCAAGTAGCCAAACAGTCAATCATTATCTAATAATACAATCCTAATTGATTGTTCCATACCAAGCAATGACATTAGTAATTAAATTCAATAGGAATTTGCAACTCTGTCTACTACAAAAATTGATTTGCTTGGAAATGAGGTGATCCTCATTTGTGGGTCTCTCGTAAGCAGCACCATCATGGCCATTATGATTTTATGCTTACTAGCATAACATGAACAGCCGTTTACAATGCGTCCTCTTGACACAATTCTATGGAAGCCAATAAGGAATTAGTAGTTGTCAGCAATTTGTTCAATCTGAAATTTACAATTTTAAATTGACAATTCATTCAGCATACAAACTATGTTCACAACCATGAGACTCTTCTCATGAGGTTTGGCTCTTTCACGTGGTAGATTCCAGTATTTTTCATGGTCTTACCCACTTTTCTATGCCCCAAACAATGTACCTGAAACCTTAACCTCAGTTAGCAAAACACTTAGTAAGTCTTGATGCATATAAATTTTTCATTGGTGGAACAATCACTGAAGCATTTTCAGAATTTATAAGATTCAAACACTTCCAGCTGTTAATCATATCAATATTACCAAAACTCATTTACTTCACGTAATCATTATCATACTAAAATTTGCAAGGTCACATCATTTTTGCCAAAATGAAATGTTCAGATACTCCTTACTCCACAAGCATATCATTGTACCACCTTGCCCTTCCATAGAGCATTTTCGGTAGCCAATCGATCATGACTACCCTCTTCGTGCACTTACTATCCTACATTCATAAAAGCTCTTGAAATTGTTCTAGAATTGTCATAAATTCATCATTTCACCCATTAATTATTCATAATAACTCATGCACTACCTCTATGTGTTCATGCAATGGATCGCAACATTTACACCCATACTTATGTATGCATATCTACAACATTTACTCATACTTTTCATATGCATCCATTCAATGCACAACTACAAGATTTATAAAATATTTTAATGCATACCCACTCAATGCTGCCTTGCATTGATTTAGGAATACTATGCATTCAAACATACCATGCATGGCCTAACCATGACTACTTCATATAGGATGCATGACTATAATCAAGATCATTAGTGCTTACTTTCCTTGAGCTACTAAGCTCATAACAACATAATACAGACATGACACCTTTCTCTATGAATGCAGTATAAAATCCAAATACCCACATGGTGTGAGACCTGTTGCTTTTACCAGTCCATGCAATTGTCATAATTAGACTCTTACCTTCATGGGTCCTACTTACACCCTTGGCATTACCAGTTTGGTTGGTCATTTGCAGGAGATTTCAAAATTTGCTCACTAACTTTTGATTCTGGACTTGTTTCCTTATCCATTTCTCCATAGGGTTTCTATTCACATTCATCAGCATAAGCAACCTATTCAGCCATGTCCACGTTGTGGTTGGTTTTTCCACTAATGCCAACACCAATGCAATAATTATCATTAGTGGCTCATTATGAATGTATAATTATCACTATTCTTACCAACATGTAATATCCTATGCATGCAAGGAATATCCTCATACATTTCATGTATAAAACTTGTAATCATAATTAGCAAGACATGGTATAAGGAAATTTCCCTTTTCAAGTCCCTCATCCTTGCATGGAGCTCCTCTTCCACACAACAACTTGTTTGACTTCATGGTCTTGCTACCTCTAGGCATGCCATTCCTAGATTGTTCATGTTGACAGCAGCACATTTCTCTTTCAAGCAATCACTAGCACTTTGCTGCTCTACATTCAAATTCCGGTGACTCTCCCTTGTTCCCTACTGGATAAGCTTTTCCACGCCTATCCACATGCTTCATTATGAACTTGGGTGTGAAAACCACACCACTTCAAAATGATCACTTTCATCAATTTCAGGAAAAACACACAACTGTATTTATGTCTGAATGCTAAATTCATCCACCTAGAATCTTCTTCCTTCTCAGCCCTAAAACTGCTGAAAAATCCCAACAAAAATTGGCTGAGACACTAGCTAGAATTCGCTGAAAATTTCACTGGAAACACCAAATTTTCCCTTTTTCCAATCGGACCTCTTTCCAACTAAAGTTTTGATGTATTAGATCCTTAATGAACTAGTCTTCTGATACCTCAGTGACCCAGGCAACTGCATTTCTCTGGCGCTTATTTGACAGCCCTATCGACTACAAGTTTTCGCTGTATCGGACCTGTAGTGGTCTAAGCTTCTGATCTTTATCGGCGATGCCAATATGTCAGCAATCGAATCCCCTACTCATCGAGAGGCTAGTTCTCTAGGATTCCACAACAGAAACCAATGAAACTTATGTGTCTTCCATGGCCATAACCCTGTCGATGATTGGAACCCCTAGTCACTATGGCATTAGCGGTCGGGGCCTCTATCTGTCAAAATATTAGTTAACTAGACAGCTGCAACGACGGGCGCACGAACCACTAATTTCGATTGATCAGTGCTTTGATCATCTAATATTTCCCAATGATGTCCATTGATGGTCTAATCCTCTAAACTTCATCAGCATTTACCGTCGCATCGGTGATCCCAACAACTAAGTTTTTATCGACATCTCTGGTAAAGAGACAATTTTTTCAGAAAATTTCCCTCCTGGAATATTTTATTTCCTTGTCCACTGCATCGATAGTCTCAACAATTGTAGTTTTCACAGTATCGGCACTCGATTGTGCTAACATTGGGTAGTTAACCTTCTAGATAGCCACAATGGTGGGCAGCGATCCTACTGTGGCTTCTGCAGACCCTAATACTCCTTTGGCTGTTGGGAGGACTAATTACTGTGGCATTGGTGGTCTCATCAACTAACTTTAGCCGATCGCCAGTGGGTCCGACACTTAGAAAAAAATTTGAAATTTATTCTTTGCTTCTTTGCATCGGCTCTTCCTTCAACTAAGTTTCACCGATCCACTTTACTAGACCTCAGTAGCTTCATCCTCTATTCATCGATGACCGCATCTTCTAGTCATCGACGATGCCAACAGCTAAAATTTTCTGATCGCCGATGATTTCGTGACTTAGAAAAATTTTGAGAATTTTCTCCTCTATCTTCTGTCGCATCAGCTGTAGGAACAACTATCCCCTACGACATCGGCGGTCGGGGACTCTATCCGTCGAAAGGATAGTCCACTAGCCAGCCATAATGTCAGATTCCCAATCAACTAATTTTATCCGATGTAGTTCATCAGCGGTTCCATCGTCTATTTATTGGCAATGAATTCAACTAATCATCACCCATCACCGATGATTTCATGACTTAGAAAAATTTTGAAAATTTCATCTCCACCATCGTCGTCGGCGGTTCAACCCACTATCCTCTTGGTTCTTCCGTCGATGTTTCGGTGGTCCAAATAGCTAACTCTCGCCGGTCAATCTATTAACTTCCGCTGATGTGTCATCAACGATCCCTTCATCTTAGTGGTGCCGATCCCCGATGATTTTCTCGCCTTAGAAAAATATTCAAAATTTTTCTCTTCGCCGCCATTTTCAGCGGTCCAACCAACTATCATCTTGTTTTTTCCACAGACATTTCGACGCTCACATCCTCTAAGTTTCACCGACAGCCAATTCTGTATTGGGCGGCCTTGCAACTAGCTTTCCACGATGTCGAAAAGGATTCCCACCAAGTCTTCCGATGCGTCAATGATCTGAGACTTAGAAAAAAAATATAAATTTTTTTCTTTAATATTCTTTCCACCGCTTCATCGGCTCAACCGTCTCCTATTCTTTTCTGATCATCGACATTCAACATCGAAGGTTCTTTCAGCTAAGTGGAGCCGGCATTTCAGCGATCTTCGACTAATCTCTTCCAAAACTGCAGCTCCCACCACGGGGGCTTCACTTGTTGGCCAATATCCTATCACGTTAGTTCATATTGTGGGTTTTAAAATTATAAAAAATTGAACCAATATATTGCAGGTATTGGGGGGATGAGGGGTTTAAGGTGGGGGTGGGTAGGGTGGTTTATAACGATTGAGGTATAAAAAGGGCTGGGGAGGAGGTTTTAAGTATTGGGAGGGGGTTTCAAAAAAAAGTGTTTGGGTCAATATCTCTCAAAATTAAGGGTATTCTTTAATATCCCATGATCGCACGTGCTATGTGAGAGGTTCACTAAGTGAAGTCCCCGTGCCTCCCACATCCTCTATCCTCTGCCGACAGCTGATGAAACTTAGTGAAATTGTGAAATCTTCTATCGACTGTCCTCTGTTGGGTGGTCATCAAAATAAATCTTCCATTGTGTCAAATGACCTTCGCACTTAGTCCTCCGATGGTTCGACGATTCCAATACTTAGAGATTTTTTTTAAATTTCTCAGAATTCTCCTGTCATGCGCAGATTCCTTCTGATTTCTACTAGGTAGAAGTAAAATTGCCTTTGTTATCTGACCTTTACTGGCCCATTTAGGCCCATGCTGCAACATTTTCTCTGATACCATATTGTAACATCCTCGACCCTCCGACCGACAAATGGGACGCTACCAAACTATCAAAACATTCGGGCAACTAGCCCCATGAAGTTTTACATACATATAAAATCTGAAGTAAATGCTTCAACATCCAAAGTACTAAGATGCATAATCATACATATATTCAGCAGAATAAAAACAACATTCATTCATATACATGTTCATCATAGTTCATTAACAGTAAACATAACTGCAGAAGTAAAATAGACAAGGATACTTATCTCATAAAGAACTTGTCCCACAACTAGCTACGTCGCTGCAATGCTCCACCCAGCCATAGGCCATCGTGCTCATCAATATCTTAGCAATGCTACCAACCCCAAGCTAGGCATGATTCTCCAAGGAATAAGGGACTAAGAAGGCTTACACATAGCCAAGGTACACAAATCATCCAAGCCCACACAATAGGGTTTATCAGACTATCGAGGAGCTAGGAGAAGCTAAATGCTAAGCTGGTGAGCCAATGGAAGAGATAAGGATTCCTACACTGGAGCTATCCTAACCTCTAAGACACCCACACACACCCAACACCAGGGAATCAATCCCTTCTCTGCTACACAGTCCCTCAGGCCCTGACCCGCCCCTTTAACTTGTGCTCTTCAAGGGTCATGGAGAAGAAAGCTAGCCATCTAACTCTGTCTGTGTATCTCCCAAACACCAGGTTTCTCAAGAAAACCCATCTTTCAAACCCACTCCAAATAGTCCAAATACCAACCACTGCATGCATGTAACAAGACCAACAATTACAAATTTGATAGGGGAAAACAATCCTTGAGTTGTTCTTGGCCCTATCATGGCCAAAACAACTCAATGGTAACCTACAAAAACTCCCAAGCGTGAGGGAAAACACTGCCAACACAACATAGGTACTCACAACAAGCCAATTGATACGAGGAGGACAACAACCACGGTTCAACAATGAAGTAACCAAACATCACACAGTCTAGCCATGGGGAAAGGGAAAACAATCCCCTGCATGAACGGGAGGAAGAACATCTCACGGACTGTAAATCGAATAGAAAAGGGAGAATGAACCCCCAATCAATGGATCATGGATCCTTTTAACTTAGTTCGGTGTGAGGAAAATGAATCGCCGGCAATGGGGAGAGTGGACAAAACCAAAAATGGTTGGTATACCAAGCAGCACATGAGGAAACCACTCCCAACCCGTGCATGTGACTGAACCAGCTGATGGAGAGTGCACGGGGGAAATCTACCACCCACTACTACCCAACATTAACTACCCAACTAACATAGGAGCTTAAGTCGCTAACACATGGCTTTTCCCCAATGGCTCCCATGGGT
Source organism: Pseudotsuga menziesii (assembly GCA_001517045.1). Classification (NCBI taxonomy): domain Eukaryota; kingdom Viridiplantae; phylum Streptophyta; class Pinopsida; order Pinales; family Pinaceae; genus Pseudotsuga; species Pseudotsuga menziesii. The sequence goes on along the minus strand of LPNX010150881.1, from coordinate 96,109 downwards.
TAGACAATCCCCCCCTTAACCTTAGGAAATCATGCCCTTTTCATTTAACATTGCACCATCGTAGTTGGTTGTAGATTTTTGATTAATTTTTCATGTTTACATGATGCCAGAACTATAATGTGTCAAATGGCATGATATACCATCGGCAACGATCCCAATTGCCGAAACATAATACAACCAAATCGATGGTGGGGCTTTTTCCTTTATCTCCTCACCATGATTAATTACAATATATACATCATGTACCTTTAATGCAAACAGGGTCAAAAATGGGGTGTTACAATCCCCTCCCCCTTGGAATAACACCGTCCTCGGTGTTCCAATACGTAAGAATACATTTACATAATGTACCTTTAATGCAAACGGGGTCAAAATTGGGGTGTTATAGGAATGTTTTGCAGAAGGTAAAGAATTGTGGAACTTTATAGAGAGAGGCAATAGAGGCACCCATCTTTCAATCATGAGATATTTAGCAGGTGATTAGTGGATGAGAGGAAACAACCCATCATGCAAAGCATTTACATGATCAATTCTGCGTAACTTTAGAGGAAAGCTTTAGTGGATATCTGAAAAAACAGACGTAGCATAGTATGTATGAATTCCAAACTGCTAAACACTAATTTCAGACATGAAAGAAAATAACATATTGGAATGAAAACAGAATAAACATTCACGTAAGGAAGTTACATAATGAAAAAAAATATGACACATGAATCTCTGCCATGAATAATTATCATTCCTCTGCAATTTTTTTCATATCACAGAAATCCATAAACAAATTACAATGGAGAACCTCAGCCCTTGAAAGTTTCCCAATCTCCTTCTCCCTCTACCAAGAGTATATTTATACTATCTTAGACCTAAGGCTAATCCCTGAAACAAAACCTTGGAAACTATTTTCAGTCACAATCAGACACTAATAGTTTAGAGTGTGCTACTATCACCACAATTTACAAATATTAATAGACATTATGGAATTGTCACACATTGTAATTGGACTGACAACTCATAGTTTTCTTCATTCAGGTGACTTGGTATGAAAATGATCGTTATATTGCTTGCTGGTGGTCTGTTGCTGACTCATAATACTCCTAACATGTCTTTTTTCTTCCTTTGACCGGCCTGTCTTTTCCAAACCATGGTGCTCAAAGGCTAGCAATAAATCCCATGCTTTGGTGCCCAGTCATTTTTCCAGCTCCTTTCTCATATAGTAAAATTGTTATAGGAGGAGACTGGAAAAAAGGTGGCCATGCATTTGATGATGATAAGCCTCTGGAGTGGCTTATCATTCTTGTACAACTCTCTAACTCCAATGAAGAGGGTTCTCTTGTAGGCATGTAGCTGGGTGTGGGTTTGACCTCCTCCTCGCCCCTGGTAAAGTTGTTAAGTGGATATTATAGGGGCAATGATGAAGGCTTTGGACCTCTATTGTCCCAGACTGAGCTCTTTCTCTAGCAGATCAGCCACCATTTCGTGTTAGGACTTTGGAAGCCATGACTACAACTGGAGGCATCGGAGGGATGTCCCTGGGAGTTAAAAACCCATGCACAGCGCAACCGAAGGTAGGGTTGTCTTGAAGTAGGTGAATCTAAATAAGTGCTTAACATTTGTGCCCTGGTGGTTGGTGTTATGGAGAGAAATTCCTATGGCTTGGGGTACCACAACAGACAGCTTGACTCCAGAAATCAATCCTTTCCAATATGCAATATAAATTAAATATCTAACACTAAAGGATCAGACCTCATACCTTATTCTAGACGATTGAAGTAGATCCCCGTTGAGCTTTCCAACTTCAGCTTGAATTGATAAATCACTTCCTCAACAACAAGTAAACAAGACAAGCATACTATATATTTTGATGTTAGTTCTATTCTAGCCTATATAATCAACAATGTATAAACATTTGAATACATCCATGGATAAAATATTCATTCAAACATACATTATTGGACAGGAAAAGATATTTCTATTAATAGAAAATTAGAGATTACAATGGATACAACCTCTGTCGGCACGTTTGCAAATCGGAGAAACTGAATCCCCCACTTGGGCCTCCACCACCTCAATCCTCCATGTCTTGATAGCAAACTCTCAAGAAAAAGGCACACTTGGGAAGAACACAAAAGTGCTCCAAGGGACAAAGGGATGTAGACTCAAGCACAAGTTCTAGAAACAATGGACTATAGTTTCTTTGCTCTAAATTCTCTCATATGCCTTCAATGTACCAAAGAGTTCCTTATATATATTTTCAAAGGGGTAATGAAAGGTTGAATCCGAGTGATCTCAAGGCATAGGGAAGGTCAGAAGTCAAGTGAGTCAGATCCATGTCAAGGAAAACTCTAAAAGTATTTGGATTATGCACATATCCCGATGTACACAATTTTAGGGGTCAAACCCGCGTATATACGCGATTATAGGTTTAAAATTCGCGTGTATTAATTTTCACATGTTTTTAGGGATGGTCAAGGAAACATAAAATGACAAAAAATGGTCCAAGGGATCCAAGGAGTTTGTAGAGGGACAGGGGAAGGCCATACAAGTGTGATTCACCTAGAGTGGTAAAATCAGCTATAACATATGCCCCCTAATGTGTGAGGTCAGAGGGGTCATACGATGGCCGAAATACATTATAAGTCCATCCCAAAAGTGGAGTGATGAAGGATCCCAAATGGAAGACCAGCCACCCAATCATCATAGTACAATGATACAAATCTGCACATACTGCAAATACATATAGCAGTCCTGGATATATAAGAGTACAATGGCCATGAATAGGAATGATACAAGATATCACATAAGTGGTCATCGCCATGTACAATATCCATAGATCAGAATCTCCATGATGAACATATACAAAGGACCATGATCTCCATAATGGCTGAAGATATATAATGGATCAAGATCTCCATAATGGCTGAAGATATATAATGAATCAAGATCTCCATAATGGCTGGAAATGTCTGACATATACTGGAATCAAGTCACGAGAGCTGAAATATCATGAACACTAGCACGATCAAGGAGGTAACATATAAGAGATGCCACCAATCTGGAAGGTCTTCTACACAAACTGCTACGAGTACATGTCCTACTATGTGAATAGAGGTGTCGAGGTTGAACATAGTAGTCCATTATCTAATTACCGATCATTGATGTATACCGTTAACAGATGCGAGATCACCCACCGATAATGAAAATGGGAATAAAGTTACTAGAGTGAAAACTAACAAGTGTGAATAAATGTGTTGAGGTCAAACACTTGAGAGGATCCATCAATCAGGGGACATTAATGTATTCCAAAAAACTGTCAATGGCAAGAGAACCTGCCACTGATGACTGCAAGTCTCAAGGCACTCAAAATGACTCTAGATTCCAATCCCAGAATAAATGATCTAAAGTCGATGGGATGAAATCCGCTAGAAGGAGGGCATTAATGCATCCCCCATCATCCAACATGAGGTACTCAGAAAATTTGTATGATGTGGAAGAGATCGATCATAAGGTGCACGAACTAGTAACTGTACCAGGAATGGCCGACATGCAAATTTAAAATAACTGAGAAATGGCCGACTCAGGTTTCAAATTCCTTTGAACAAGAGCATAATGATGAATGGTGATTGAATAGAGGCATCATAGACTTGATATACAAAACTGGGACATCTCTGCGACACAGGAGGAATCGACAGAGGCTCCATGGGGACTGGAAGCTTAACTAGTTAGTGGAGATAAAATCAGATAAATGAGTACAGCTCCTAAAGTCAAACTATATACCCAACCAACGGATGTGATATACAATGCTCTATTCGAAGGCAACACGACTCAATAGCTTCCAAAGATAACATCTTTCCTTGTCCGGCTTTTTGGTTTTTTGATTTTTTTTTGGACTTTTTCAAATATTTAAAAAGATTGAAAAAAGAATAAAATTGCTTTATAGTTACATACTAGGAGGAGACGAGTGTCATAGGGGGGGAAAAACTAGTTCCAAGCAATGGAACATACCTATGCTCAATGCAAGGACACATGTGTAGGATAGCGACACTCGAGGGAAAATACCCTCCTGGTAAAAAGGGAATCAAGCTGCAAAGGATATATAAAATGACTCTACATGGCTAGACATGAGGCAATCTTGGGCTATATGGCTGAAACGTAATGCTAGGGAAGCCAACATAAAGCTCAATAAGGCAGGAAAATCTCATGATAATGAAATTACAAGTTGACATAAGGGACTCCTGAGGGAAATAGGCCAGTAAAATATCAAGAGGAGCATGAGGCTCTTGCGAAATGTCATTGAAATGCTATACAACAGACTCTCACAACCTAAATGACAAAATGTCAGCATGGGCACCAAATGCAAATAAGGCACTAGCTAGGGTACCTATGTAAGGTCAAGCTCTACCACTCATACCATGCCACTTCTAAAACAACAAGAAGGTTCTGTGACATAATAGAGTGGGTTCGTACCTAAGGCTATAATGAAATGGTCATAAGGTCATGAAAAATGAAAATGGTGATGAAACCTAACCTATATGCCAATTTAGACATGATACCTGAGATCGGCACGAATGGGTCAATCCAACGGCTGAAACGACACTCAAAAAGGTCTCCTACATCATAAATTAGGTAAAAAACGGTCCAAAATGATTAGAAATGGTCCAAACTATAGGAAAGGGGGTAAAAATTTTCAAAAATTTGAAAAATTTCTATAAATAGTAAAAATTCAAAACATTATAAAACATTTAAAATTTTTACCCAATTGAGCTCAGATTTTCAACAGTGAATTCCAAGAGATCCAGCTGGTGGAATCCGCCGCCGTTTCTTCCAGGTACTTACCCATGCTCTTCTCTTCCATTTTGATGCAATTTTTATCAAATTACATGGTCATTTGAGGTTTCTAGGCCAATCTAAAAAAGGCGATGTGGCCCACATGAAAATCAAGGGTTTTTCCATGTATAGGGATGGATATAAGCGGAAAATACCCTCACAGTCGAGTACATATGCGGTTGTTTGGCAAACAGTCGCGTATGCGGCTGCGCATGATATTTTTTAAGTATTTCTAATGGGCAAACTTGCAATTTTTTGTGTAGGATGGTCCTAGAATGGAGAGAACATGAACATGGTGATGTAGAGGAGGTAGTAAGGGACGATCTAATGGCTCAACAAGTGCTACATGCATGTGGGCTCTACAAATTTTGGTGTCTTGGTGGCTTGAGGGCCAAACCAAGACTATTGCAGATGCTGGTGGATTACTGGGATCCAGACTCTGAGTCCTTCCAGATAGATCAGATGTCCCTCACCATAGAGGTGGAGGACATATACTTTATTACTGGACTTTCCTGATGGGGGGAAGTAGTGAACCTTCGTTCTCGCGAGCCCAGAGGTGGCCTGACTATAGATGAGTACATTGTGGTGTACTGTTATCTGGACATGGAGAAGGTGGGGAGTCAGATCCAAACCAACTCTATATAGGTGCTGGGCCTAAAGGCCATCCTACTAACATTGGGCAGGATAGCAGGCTTGGCTTCACTCCACCAGGCCTCGCGGCCTCTGATGTTCTATGCAGTGGAGTGCATGAGACCCACGTTATATGATTGAAGCACTATACTACTGAGCAACATGAAACATCAGCTCAGTGAGTGTAAGATGGGCAGAGTGTGGAACTTCAGTTTCAGCAGTATACTGAGCATGTTTTTCTTCGAGCATGTTCTAGGATTGAGCCCCAAAGTTGACGTTCCTCTACATGGGGTTCGAGATCTGGCCTAACAACATTGGGCGGATACGATGCGTAGACTGGGGCGAGGTAGGTTGTCCAACCCCTATCCAGTTGAGTTCTTTCCATGGTGGCGACGACAGATAGTTTCCATCTGTTAGCACTCAGAATGAACCCAGGTTGTAAAAGGTACACCCCGAGGTAACAGCAAAACCACTTTAGGAGGAAATTGGTATTTTCTTCCAGAGAGGGATCTCTCAATACAAATATTACAAGACCAGATGGTATCAATATTTAAAGGTTTGTTTGTTTGGTTGAAACAGTGACATATCCATTGGGAAATGGATTCATATACATATAAGGATACCATAGATGCATACACAAGATTTATCAGAGGCAAGATAATCACATAATTGCAGTCATTCCATTTATCAAGGTGAAATAGAAAAAGCGAGGGAACAACCCATCAATACAGAGCATCTAAGACGAATTCCATATCAAACTTAGTAGAAAAATCATATAATACCTAAAACGATGAATAGAGCATAAACATATGAATTATAATCATCAAACACTATGTTTCAGATATGAAGGAACAAACAGAATGGAGTGTTACACAGGAAAAATTACGATCACACAAAGAAAGAAAGCACGGACTGCAACATCAATGATACATGAATCTCTGAAAAAACCCTCATGCATTCATTTTTGGTATAAAAAATAAGACAGATATGTTCTCCACAAATCACTTTACTCGATGGGTTCCAACCCCCATCTCATCAAAAGATACAAATATATAGATAAAACAATAAGTCTACTCCCAGCAGATCAATAACAGAATGATCGGCGTAAATTAGATTTTGTAACTGAATTCCTAAACCACTAGGAAGTTGTTACACTCCATTCCTAATAGATCACAAAGTATTAATCAACTGAATAACAAACTTTTGGCCAACAGCTCCACGTCCTTTTCCCAACAGCTCCATGTCCCGACAGCTCCACGTCTTTGCCCCATCAGCTCTTCAGCTCCATGACACCTGTTCCTAGGGGGGAAGAATATACTTTGTTTTCCCAAACCTCTCTACAGCTTTCCACTGCTCCGAACTCGGTGTGTCACACTCCATCATCTCCCGAATAGCTACCTCGAGCTCCATATATGCTTCATAAGATTTCCTGGGCAATCTGGCTCTGATAACGACAAACTTCTGAAGGACTTCAAAATATTCTGCTAACATGTCTACAATGGTTTACCCTATCAGGTTCTTCGCCAAGCTATCAAATTTCGAGTGGTCCATTCGAGCCCGGACAAGTAGGTGATGATAATGTTCAGGCGGGAGCATCTTACCTTCTTCATTCCAGAAGGACGACAGTCCATCTTCGAACAACTCTTTAAACTCTTGTTTGAACTTCGTGACCTCCACAAGTAGTTCTTCTGACTTCTCTTGGACAATCTTCATTAAATGGTGTTTATGGATGATCTTCTTCGCCGACAGCACTATTGAGATTCTGTCCTTTATGCCCATGTCGTGCAGCTTTTGGTATGTCAGTGAATTCAGAAAATTCAATGCATTATGAGCTGTAGTGAGGGGTCTTCTTGCCATGTGTTCATCCACCAGTTTCAGTCTTTGTTGGGCCAACTCTGTCAGTCCACTCAAATCATAAATAAAACACAAGTAATGTTGGAACTTGGTAATCTCTATAGTCAGGGTATCCCAGATAATATGTTTCGCCCCCTGAAGAGGGCCCTTCCGAATGCATTTTTCTTTTAGCTCATTGAGCTTTTTATGTAATTGATTCCTGTCATGCAAGATCTGTTTTCTGTTTTCACTTATCTTGGTTAATTCAGCCTTTACTTTTTCATTCTCATCTTTCAACTCCTTAATAGATTCCTCCTTCAAACTCACTTGGTACATAGACACCAATAGGTCATCTGCAGAAAAATCAACTAGTGGCTTCTGGATGTTTACAATAGATAAGTCATCACTGGTAGGGGTTTGGCTCATTAGCTCTTCCATAATTTTCTTCAGTCTGATCTTTCTTCATTATGGAGATTTGGGATAGCAGCTCGTCCCTCTCGGTCTCCCACCTATCCTTTTCCTCTTGCAACTCTCCAGCCTTTCCTTTCTATTCCATCATCTCCTGATGGATTTTATCTTTCTCCTCCTGGAGAGCTAGCAATTCAGCTGATTGGACATGTTCTGAGCTTGGTATCTTCAACTTATTTTTCAAAACTTGGAGTGCATTATCTTTCTCTTCTAGCAACATTTTGACAGCTTGGGTATGGTTTGAGCTAGCAAGGTCTGCTTGCAGTTTTCTGACTTGAATAACATTTGCCTTATTTTCCACTTTCTCATGCTTTAACTGGACTTCCAATTTATCTACCAACACCTGTAATTTGTTTATCCTTACCATGGCCTGTAGTAAATTTGAGTAGATGATGTCGCCGGTCTGTTTGTGCAGCTGGATCTTGTCTGGGGTGCTGATTTTGTCCAGCCTGACTTCTATTTCAGACATCCTCTTATCATTCACTATGGCAATCTTAAAAGTATTTTTCTCAGCATCTCTAGCCGAAACTAGAGATTTTTTTGAACTGTACAAGTTTCTTACCCTCGGGAGTAGACTTCTCGTTTCCTCCAGGGATTACTTCCTCTTTTCCATGTAGCTCACCTTGAGCTCTTCTCTTGACTTAAATAAGGGGTTGGGTTCTGGACTATCTACACCACATTCTAAACCTTTAAAGGAGAGTTGATTGACTTGCACGGTCTTCACGGGGACTAAAGCAGCTTTTTTTAACACATCAGACACTTCTTCATATACAGTCTCACCTCCTCCGAGCAGCCTTGCCTTTTTATGGGATGCCTCTTCGTCCACTTCCATATCTTCAGCATCGGACAAACTCCTCTTAACAGCAACACTAACACCCTCTGAGATTTGGATTTCTATACCAGGTGCAGGATGTGTCTCTTCATCAGTCCTTGACTCGTCAGTAAACTGGAGTAAATTAGCCATTTCAGCTAACCCTTCAACAGCTTGATGTTCAAATGGCTTATTCTTGTTAGCTTGTTTTCTCAATGAGATTACTTGGTGGGGGTCATAATTCACATTTGGTTCTTTCATAAAATCTATATTTTCCAGCAAATTTTCTACAAAATCCAAGGCACCCTTGCTTTTAAAAATGAACGTGCCCACTTTAAACGGAAACTTGATATTCGAAGACTTCCTGAAGGCACAAAAGTGTTCCTCCTCTGACAGCAATCTCTGTCGCATGAATTCCAATGCGAAGATTCTCGGGGTCAAAAAGGAAGGTAGCCTATAAGGCTGACCAGTGAAGCCATACATTCTCAACATGGTATAATCCCTGTAGAAAAACCAGTCTCCAACCCGATCCTTCGGTGAAGACTGCATTAAGCTCCTCATTTCATCCAGGACATGGGGTAATTCTTCATTGAACAACATTTTGTACATCTCAGACATGATCGAATTGGCAAATTCGAACATGCTGATTTGCTTTGGTAGATCAGAAGAGCACAAAGTACTCGGAAACTTCAACTCAGAGATATAGGAACATACTAGCATACTAAGCAAATAACTTTGGAACCTGAAAAACCGGACCTTCGGGAACTCGCTTAGCTGAAGATGAATTTCTTCAACCAGGTATTCGTCTAAATTAAAAACTGGGGCGGACTGAGACTCAGAAACAGGGGAACTCATTCTCAACAAAAATCCGAGAACGACCTCGCCCACATGATAATCCTCACCTAGGCCTAGTACTTGACATACCAAGGAAATGACCAATTGAACTTCACTCTTGAAAATATGCACATGGTAGGGTATGGACACACCATCTAAAGACTGACCATTCTTTAAAACACTTGACAGGAATTTACAGTGGGTTTCGGCTTCGCATTTCTTGTACAATTCGACTAGGGTTGACTCATTTATCACTTCATGACTATCTGGGTAATTTTCCGGCAAACTAAGGATTTCTCGAATGACCGCAGCATCGACTCTACACAATACTTTGGACACAGACCGACTGACAATAATTCTTTGAGACGGAGAATAATTCACAGCACACCACTCTACGAACTCTGGGAAATGGAGGGTTTGCTCAATGGCGAAATAGTACAAGAAGGACTTGCACGCGTTCAACACGTCGTTCCCTCGCGAATGGTAATGCCATAATCTCTCTTTGCTAATAGACACGCTTTCCACAGAGAGGAAGGGGTCGCATACATTCCTATCCCTATCAACTAAGAACTCTTCTCTTTCGTTTGTGACTTCACCCGACACCTGAACCTCTTTCCTCTGGTCCATTACTGAAGTTCACACTGGTAACTGGGAGGAGGAATTACAGAATTACTGGGTTTCAGTGTTACCTGGTTTACTGTAGAGGCGCATTCTCGGATCATGCCCACACTTGACGAATGGAAGCCGAAAACTGACAAATGGAAGCTTCCAGACAGGCCGGTCCCTTTCACTGGTCCCGAGCGAATAAAATAACAATGATAGAGGTCAACCCTTCGCTTTTATAAGCCCTTTTTATTTCTGGGCCTATCACAATTCGCCACATGGATGATCATTTACTTTCCGCAACTACCATCTACTCTCAGCCACACGTCTCTTTCTTTCGGACTCATTATCAACCGTTGATCTGATCCTTTGCAAACTTCGGGCCCTTGGATCACATGCCATGTATCCTTTTCCGTCGGCTGTCTTGGTGATAAACACCATGCAAGTCTCCATCCCGGAATCGTTCATGACCGTAGATGTGACGTACCTCCATCTTTCACCGTTGGATCAAACGCCATGTCCCACATTTCGCTCAGCCCTCTGACTTTAACCATCGTGCAACTTTGGGTCCCAGAATCTTCCACAGCCGTCAATCTGATATATCTTTACAGGTGGGCCATTGGATCATGTGGTGGCTATCAAATTCCGCTGGGCTCCTTCACCTTAACAGTCGAGCAACTTTGATCAATGAAATTATCCCCAGCCGTCGATGCGATACGCCTTTAACCACGCACCGTCGGATCATCAGCCACGTACCCGATTCCGCTGGCCAATCCAGGATTAACCGCCATGCACGTTCATCCTCTGGAATCCTTTTCAGCCATTGATGTGATCGCCCGGCCTTTGACAACCGTCCGATATGCCGTCATCTACCCGATTCCGCTGGCCAACTCGGGCTTATCTCTTGTGATATTTCACTCCCTGGAAATCATAATAGCCGTCGATCTATTCTTCCTCTGATCTCCAACCGTCGGATCCAGCCTCGTGTAATGAATTTCACTGGATGGTTAGGGATTATCCCGCATGCAGGTTCGAGTTTACGGAATTGATCCCATCCATTGATGTGATCCAATCCCGCCCCTCCACCGTCGGATCGAGAGGAGTATACATGATTCCGACAGCCTCTATTTTCTTAACTAACGTGTGCTTTCACAGGGTGGATCTGATGTGGACCGTGGATTTGCTTGGGGCCACTTCACAACCCTTGATCTGTGCAGCTAGTTAAAGGCTCGAACTCCTTCTATCTTCCTCGCATGTTATGAAGGTCGGATGGAGTATTACCCACTGATTTTCTTCTTTCCACCCTCGCGGCCTAGGATCTTTGGTAACCTGATTGACATTTAGACCATCATCACACTTATATATTATACCTTTTGTCCGAAGTACTAAAAAAAACATTATCTTTTCTCCACCATGGTCTCATTCTCCTTGGTCAAATAAAGGTGTTAACAGCTGGCTCCATCTGGGGATGATATCCTCCCTGCGAGGTATCAAAGAACTCGTAGACCAGGTGCCTGTTTTTTGACTTTGCACAATAATTCCCAAAAAACGCATTTTTTGTTTTTTGTACATATATCATTTTTATATATTTGTAGAAAAGGGATGATAGGCCTCCTGAACCTTGGGGCTTTCACTGCAAGCTCCAAATTCCCTTGGCTTACCATTTCTTATTGGCTTGTAAAAGAAAAATATGTACAGTCTATAATACAAGTTTTACCTTCCTTTCTTAGGATAGGTAATGCTTCAGATACCTCCCATTGACAAGGTTTCTCTCAAGAGGAACCCCATTTGTATATTCTAGCAAAAATGCATTCTGCCCTCTGTACCCAGCAACAACATAAGGTCCAACCCACATAGGATCAAATTTTCCATGCTTTTCTTCATTGGGAGCATCCCACTTCAGAACCAGGTCATCGATCTGAAACTGTTCCTCTTTGACTCTTCTATCAAAAGTACTTTTCATTTTCTCTTGATGTGACTGTACTTTATCATAGGCCTTATATCTCCGTTCTTCTAGATCAATGATCTGATTTATCCTCTGCTGTATGTGGTTTGGTTCTTCTTGCTGATCTTGGAAATATCTCATAACTGGGACCCCTAATGATGCCGGAAAAATCACTTCAGTTCCATATACCAGTTCGAAAGGAGGCATGCCGATTGCTCTTTTAGTGCTAATCCTGTCGGCCCATAGAGCATATTTGAGTTTGGTGTGCCAGGATCTCTTGTTGTCCTCCAACAGCTTTTTGATGATCCTTACTAGACTTTTGTTTGATGACTCGGCCAACCCATTCCCTTGAGGATAATAGGCTGTCGAATGATTTAGACTTATGTGATACTTATGACAAAAGTTTATCATTTTCCTGGACTTGAAAGTAGCGGCGTTGTCTGTTACTATCCTTTTTGGACACCCGAACCGAGCCAATATATTCTCTTCAAGAAAATCCATGATCACATTTTCAGTGGCCCTCCTGGTAGGAATTGCTTCTATCCATTTGGTAAAATAGTTTGTAGCTGTCAAAATCCACCTGTGCTGTCCTGATGAATTAGGGTTTATTTCACCAATAAAATCCAAACCCCATTGTTGGAAAGGAGCCTCAACTGTTATTGGATCCAGAGGGAGAGACAGTACCTTTCTCTTACCGTCGAAAATTTGGCATTGATGGCATTTGCTGGTTTCTTTATATACATCAGAGAATAGCGTAGGCCAATAGTAACCAGCTCTTAGGATTTTGTTTGCAGTCACCTTCCAAGAATGATGTCCCCCACAGTCTCCTTTGTGAAATTCTTTGGTAACTTGCTAGGATTCATCTTCCAATAGGAAATTCAGTAGAACTCCTCCAGGATCCTTCCAATAAAGATATTTATTTAGGATACAGAATTTAGCAGATTTCAGCTTTACAGACCTTGCTCTTGATTTACTTAACCCTTCTAGCGCTTGCAAATTTCGGAGGACATACACAATATCAGAATACCATGGGGTGGTCAAAAAGTCAGCCATCACTTCTACATCCAGCTGGTCAGACTAGTGAGTCAAAAAATTGATCTGTAAAGATTCACAATTTGAGTTTGTCATCATCTTTGCCAACCCTTGCCCTTTGATCAGCTTCGTGGGCTTCATTTCTATGTCATATTCTAATAATGTATCTATCCATTTCGCTCTCCTTCCTTCTGGATCTGGATGAGTCAAAATTGCTTTTACTGCAGCGGTTGGAACGTGTGCAATTATATGTGAATGCAAGGCATATACTCTGAAATCCTTTAGTGCTTTAACTAAAGCGTATGCTTGCTTTTCCATGATGTCATATTTCAATTCTCCATCTTGAAGTATTTTACTGAAAAAAGCTATAGGTTGCTCATGGTTCTCATCATTTTTCTGTAATAATACGGTTGCTATAGTATGTTCCGAAGCATATGAGAATATTGAGAATTCTTTGGCAAAATTTGGACTTACCAAAACAGGTGCTTCTGAAATTGCTTTCTTGATTTCCCAAAATGACTCCTTAGCTTCTGCATTCCACTTTATTTCATGACCCTTTTTCAACATATTTGTAATATTCATCAAAATCTCAACAAAGCTTGGTACAAATATCCTCAAGAAATTCACGTGTCCCAGAAACGATTGTACCTTCTTTTTGCTTCTGGGCTCTCCCACTTTCAAGATTGCACTTACTCTCTCAGGATCAATCTTTATGCCCTCTTTGGATATTATATGGCCTAGCAGCTTTCCTTCCTCTAATGCAAAATTAGATTTCTTAGGGTTTAGAGATATACCATATTTCTTGCACTTCATGAAAACTTTCTCAAGATGTTGTAAATGTTCTTTGTCAGACTTAGAGTAGAGTATGATATCATCCATGTATATCACCACAAAAACTCCAATTTTTCCTGCAAAAGCGATGTCCATAGCTCGCTGGAAAGTGGCTCCCGCATTCATTAAACCAAAAGGCATCTTTGCATACATAAAAGTGCCCCATGGTGTAGTAAAGGCAGTCTTCTCCTGATCTTTTGGTAACACTTTGATCTGGTTATACCCGGAGAAGCCATCCAGCATCGAAATCCTTTCATCTCCCACCACTTCCTATAGCATGTGATCCATCTTGGGTAGAGGATAGTTATCTTTCATGGAGACCTTATTTAGATTGCGAAAATCTATGCACAGTCTTATCTCTCCACTTTTCTTTCTAACAGGGACCAAATTAGCAACCCACTTAGAAAATCTGAGCGTTACAATGATCTTGGCATCGAATAACTTCTTTATTTCCTTCTCAATGATAGGGAGCAATTTAGGGTTGATCCTCCTGAGCTTCTGTTTAAAAGGCTTCTCTCCAGGATTTATAGGAATAGTGTGCTGTATGATAGATGTATCATATTCTTTGAGATCTTCATAACTCCAAGCAAACACATCTGTGTACCTTTTCATCAACTCCACATATTCCCTCTTCTCCCTTTCAGGCAGCTTCTTGGACAGTTTTATGATTTTAGGATTTTCCTCAGTGCCAATATTTTTATCTTCAACTGCATCACCAACCGGTTTCACTTTGGGGTTCTTGGCAACATCATTATGATCAAAGAGCCTTTCTAAAGGGATCAGGCCTCTTGGTATAAAATTATTTTTCAGCTGGATGATATCCTTACCTCCCAAGGTTTTCCTTAACTTTTCAGCATCTTCTTCTGATTCAACCGTTTCGTCATCCTCAGGGGTCCTGTCATTACCATTTTCATTTTCAACATGAGTATTCACAAACTCCCCTGACAACTCTAGAAATCTTCGGATCTGCATATCATCTTCGAACACCTGCCAGTATTTGTAATTGTCGGGGATAGAAGGTCTGTTCAAAATCTCCACCTGGTACTCTTTTTGACTGGTCATTGGGGTCTCAAATTTTCCAGCGGATACTGCTAAGGAATCAACCACCATATTGTAAACCCTGGGGACCACCTGAATTGTATGCTCTGTAAAGAAATTGCCCAGCATATCCCATACTTCGTTTCTGTAAGCCCTCATCCGAGGATGCTTAGTTTGATAACTCATTTACTTGGTTTATCACCAACTCGGAATATCCCAAGATCTTGACCCTCTGAGCCCCCAGATCTTTCAAATCATGCAACCCCAATAACAGGGCCTCATACTCTGCTACATTATTAGTGCATTCAAATAGCAATTTGTATGACAAAGCTTTGAAATCATGAATAGGAGAAATGATGTAGACACCAGCCTTGGCACCAACCTTTGCAATAGATCCATTGAAATACATGATCCATTGGCCTTCTTTTTTCTGTTTTGCTTCCAGAGCTTGCTATTCCAAAATTTCTTTTTCGTTATTCTCCTCGGACTTCGCTTGTTCCTTAGATTTCTTTTACAATGCGGCTTCCAAATCATGTGGGAAAACATCATTAAATAAAATGGAAGATCCCAAATCAGTATCAACAACATATATATGATGAACTTCAGGCTTATCCTAACTGCTAACCACATAAGGAGTTCTCTTTTCACTATACAACCTTCTGCTCCCATCTGGAACTGGAATGGTAGCATATGACATATCCATCTGCAGGCTACCTTTCAGCTTGGAAGTCCAAGATCTTGACAGCAACACCCCAAATTTGGGTGGGATGTCTGCCACTACTACATCCATGACTATGGTCTTAGAAGGCAGTTTGTTTAGGGTCACCACCATGTCTTTAATTAGACCAAGGCACTTTACTGTCCTGGAATCAAATGAGTATAAATCCTTATAAGGTTTGGTCACTTCTAATCCCAGACTTTCTACAACTCCTTTAGGCATTAGATTGTGTGATGCCCCAGAGTCCAACATAGCATTATGGACCACTTTGTCATGTACATTCAGACTCAAATAGAAAGGGGGGACTTCTTCACTTTCTAAATCTTCCACTTTTGATCCAAATGAAATAGAAGGATTATCATCATTCAAATTTAAAATGTTAGATTGCCCTTCACCTTGGTCTTTGACCATTTTTGAGATAGTATCTCTGTATTCAGTGTTTCTCAATAACTCATTAAATGGAACAGAGATTTTTAGTTTAGACAGCTCATTTTGTAGGTTAAAACCAGCACTAATCTTTTCCACCTCAACCGGAGTCGCCTTTTTTATTATTTTATCCCTTTGTACATCATTATCAACCTCTCTACTCACAAAGGGCTCTTTTGGTATTTCCTTCCCCTTTTCTCCATTCAAAGAACTAGAGGAAGGATGATTTGGGTTTTCCTTCCCTTTATTTATAGGGACTTCTCTATTTCTCAATCTCATTTTCCTTTGAACATCATCCATTGCATGTAAATAACCCCTCTGATACAGTTCATTTTCAAATTCTTCATTTACATCTTGCTGCGCAAACATATTATGCTCCTCTTCAGTAAGATATATTTCAGAATCCTGCTCTCCAAACAGATGAATCTCATTTTCAAGAGGATCTTCTTCATCACCAACATAATTTTCAGGAAAAGGTGGGCGGATGGGTAGTTCTTCTTGGTTTCTTGGATTCCTCTGGTCTCTCTGTCTATTTTGGGGGGGGACAGGGGGATTTGGTCTTCTAAAGTTTGGATTCCTGATCTGGGGATCCCCTTGCTCTCTATTGAAAGGCCTAGCATGCATGGTTAACTTATCCATCAACTTCTCCATAGTCTTCAGCATTATCTCAAACTTAACATCTGCAGCAGAAGATGAAGTAGAAGGTACATTTTCTTCTTTTCTCCTCCTATCCATGTCTCTATGCTTGATTTTTCCACTAGCCATCATGTTGGCTTCCACTTCTAGGGCATTAGTAAACATGGCAGCAAGAGTTGCTGATTTCCTCTCCCGCAAGGAGAATGCAAAATCATTATCGAAAGCTCCAGCATAATGCAGTTTAGTAGCTGCGGGAGAAGGCTTTATATCTTCCGGGATAGAGTTATAAGACCTCATGAATCTACTTGAGAATTCATGGACAAACTCAAAAACTCCTTTCTTAAGACCGTTATACTGAGATAAAAGCTGCAGAGGGTTCAGTTTATCATCCCATCTATCCAAAAATGCATTCTGAAATGCCTGAAAATTCACAATAGACCCAGGTGGAAGGTCCTTAAACCACTTTTTTGCCGCCCCAGAAAAAATTTGGGAAAATAACCGCATTTTGACATCAGGATAGTCTACTTCCTCCAAGTCAATGAAGTCTTCAAACTTGGCAACGTGTTGTTTTGCGGTTATATCCCCTTCCCCGTCAAATAAAGATATCCTCTGAGAATAATTTTGGGGGAGATCATGTAACGCAGCAGGGAGACGCAAAGGGGAAAATCTAGCAGCCATTGGTTTGGGTGGGTTCACAAGAGCTGCAGTGCTTTGAGAATGTTCGGAGGTGGTTGTTTCAGCTTTGGAAGTTTGTCATAAGTCTTTCCAGAGGGAATCTAACAAATAGGACTCTAACTTACTAGGATTGGGCTTGATATTTTTGAGGTCGGATTCAGACCTAACTCTTAGTCTACAAGGATTGAACTCAGCATTTTTTAAGTCGGGTTCAGATCTAGTCCTCAATGGTGTCTGCGCAATATTGACTTCCCATGCTATATTAATATGAGAATCTAGTGGTGATGATGGGCCAAACAAAGGAAAATCTACCTTCTCTTTATTCTTTCTTTTAAACAACTTTTCTGGATCCTTAAAACTTTTCAAAATTTCGGTATCAGAGTTACCTCCTGTGTGTCTTCTTGAAGCCAGAATTCCGTTCTTGAATTGTGAAGCAATTTCACAGTGAATTCGCTAGGGCAAATACGCAACCTTCTTTTCCTCTTGAAATTCCTCTTTGCCCATAGAAATCTCTCTTAATCTTTGTCGTTATCCCAGGGCAGATATGCACTTCGGTCCCTGGAAACGACGCCAGTTTGTTAGCACTCAGAATGTACCTAGGTTGTAAAAGGTACACCCCGAGGTAACAGTAAAACCACTTTAGGAGGAAATTGGTATTTTCTTCCAGAGAGGGATCTCTCAATACAAATCTTACAAGACCAGATGGTATCAATATTTAAAGGTTTGTTTGTTTGGTTGAAACAGTCACATATCCATTGGGCAACGGAGTCATATACATATAAGGATCCCATAGATGCATACACAAGATTTATCAGAGGAAAGATAATCACATAATTGCAGTCATTCCATTTATCAAGGTGAAATAGAAAAACCGAGGGAACAGCCCATCAATACAGACGTCTAAGATGAATTCCATATCAACTTTAGTAGAAAAATCATATAATACCTGAAACGATGAATAGAGCATAAACATATGAATTCTAATCATCAAACACTATGTTTCAGATACGAAGGAACAAACAGAATGGAGTGTTAACAGGAAAAATTACGATCACACAAAGAAAGAAAGCACGGACTGCAACATCAATGATACATGAATCTCTGAAAAAACCCTCATGCATTCATTTTTGGTATAAAAAATAAGACAGATATGTTCTCCACAAATCACTTTACTCGATGGGTTCCAACCCCCATCTCATCAAAAGATACAAATATATAGATAAAACAATAAGTCTGCTCCCAGCAGATCAATAACAGAATGATCAGCGTAAACTAGAGTTTGTAACTGAATTCCTACACCACTAGGAATTTGTTACACTCCATTCCTAATAGATCACAAAGTATTAATCAACTGAATAACAAACTTTCAGCCAACAGCTCCATGTCCTTTTCCCAACAGCTCGACGTCCCGACAGCTCCACGTCTTTGCCCCATCAGCTCCACGTCTTTTCCCCATCAGCTCCACGTCTTTTCCCCATTAGCTCTTCAGCACCATGACACCTGTTCCTAGGGGGGAAGAATATACTTTGTTTTCCCAAACCGCTCTACAGCTTTCCACTGCTCCAAACTTGGGGTGTCACACTCCATCATCTCCCGAATAGCTACCTCGAGCTCCATATATGCTTCAGAAGATTTCTTGGGCAATCTGGCTCTGATAACGGCAAAATTCTGAAGGACTTCGAAATCTTCTGCTAACATGTCTACAATGGTTTGCCCTGTTAGCTTCTTCGCCAAGCTATCAAATTTCGAGTGGTCCATTCGAGCCTGGACAAGTAGGTGATGATAATGTTCAGGCGGGAGCATCTTACCTTATTCATTCCAGAAGGATGGTAGTCCATCTTCGAACAACTCTTTAAACTCTTGTTTGAACTTACTGATTTGCACAAGCAGTTCTTCTGACTTCTCTTGGACAATCTTCATCAAATGGTGTTTGTGGATGATCTTCTTCGTCGACAGCACTATTGAGATTCTGTCCTTTATGCCCATGTTGTGTAGCTTTTGGTATGTCAGTGAATTCAGAAAATTCAATGCATTCTGAGCTGTAGCCATGTGTTCATCCACCAGTTTCAGTCTTTGTTGGGCCAACTCTGTCAGTCCACTCAAATCATCAATAAAACACAAGTAATGTCGGAACTTGGTACTCTCTATAGTTAGGGTATCCTAGATAATATGTTTCGCCCCCTGAAGAGGGCCCTTCCCAATGCATTTTTCTTTTATCTCATCGAGCTTTTTCTTTAATTGATTCCTGTCATGCAAGATCTATTTTCTGTTTTCACTTATCTTGGTTAATTCAGCCTTTACTTTTTCATTCTCGGCTTTCAACTCCTTAATAGCTTCCTCCTTCAAACTCACTTGGGACATAGACACCAACAGGTCATCTATAGAAAAATAAGCTAATGGCTTCTGGATGTTTACAATAGATAAGTCATCACCGGTAGGGGTTTGGCTCATTAGCTCTTCCATAATCTCATTTTCTTCAGTCTGATCTTTCTTCATTATGGAGATTTGGGATAGCAGCTCCTCCCTCTCGGTCTCCCACCTATCCTTTTCCTCTTGCAGCTCTCCAGCCTTTCCTTTGTATTCCATCATCTCCTGATGGATTTTATCTTTCTCCTCCTGGAGAGCTAGCAATTCAGCTAATTGGACATGTTCTGAGCTTGGTATCTTCAACTTCTTTTTCAAAACTTGGAGCGCATTATCTTTCTCTTCTAGCAAATTTTTGACAGCTTGGCTATGGTCTGAGCTAGCAAGGTCTGCGTGCAGTTTTCTGACCTAAATAACATTTTCCTTATTTTCCACTTTCGCATGCTTTAACTGGACTTCCAATTTATCTACCAACACCTGTAATTTGTTTATCCTTACCATGGCCTGCAGTAAATCTGAGTAGATGATGTCGCTGGTCTGTTTGTGCAACTGGATCTTGTCTGGGGTGCTGATTTTGTCCAGTCTAACTTCTATCTCAGACATCCTCTTGTCATTCACTATGGCCATCTTAAAAGTATTTTTCTCAGCATCTCTAGCCGAAACTAGATATGTTTTTGAACTGTACAAGTTTCTTACCCTCTGGAGCAAACTTCTCGTTTCCTCCAGGGATTGCTTCCTCTTTTCCATGTAGCTCGCCTTGAGCTCTTCTCTTGAATTAAATAAGGGGTTGGGTTCTGGACTGTCTACACCACATTCTAAACCTTTAAAGGAGAGTTGATTGACTTGCACAGTCTTCACGGGTACTAAAGCATATTTTTTGAACACATCAGACACTTCTTCATCTACAGTCTCACCTCCTCTGAGCAGCCTTGCCTTTTTGTGGGACGCCTCTTCGTCCACTTCCATATCTTCAGCATCGGACAAACTCCTCTTAATAGCAACACTAACACCCTTTGAGATTTGGATTTCTGTACCAGGTGCAGGATGTGTCTCTTCATCGATCCTTGACTCGTCAGTAAACTGGAGTAAATTAGCCATTTCAGCTAACCCTTCAACAGCTTGATGTTCAAATGGATTATTCCTGTTAGCTTGTTTTCTCAATGAGATTACTTGGTGGGGGTCATAATTCACATTTGGTTCTTTCATAAAATCCATATTTTCCAGCAACGTTTCTACAAAAACCAAGGCACCCTTGCTTTTAAAAATGAAGGTGCCCACTTTAAATGAAAACTTGATATTCGAAGACTTCTTGAAGGCACAAAAATGTTCCTTCTCTGACAGCAATCTCTGTCGCATGAATTCCAATGCGAAGATTCTCGAGTTCAAAAAGGAAGGTAGCCTATAAGGCTGACCAGTGAAGCCATACATTCTCAACACGGTATAATCCCTGTACAAAAACGAGTCTCGAACCCGATCTTTTGGTGAAGACTGCATTAAGCTCCTCATTTCATCCAGGACACGGGGTAATTCTTCATTGAATAGCATTTTGTACATCTCAAACATGATCAAATTGGCAAATTCGAACATGCTGATTTGCTTTGGTAGATCAGAAGAGCACAAAGTACTCGGAAACTTCAACTCAGAGATATTGGAACATACTAGCATATTAAGCAAATAAGTCTGGAACCTGAAAAACCGGACCTTGGGGAACTCGCTTAGCTGAAGATGAATTGCTTCAGCCAGGTATTTGTGTAAATTAAAAACTGGGGCGGACTGAGACTCAGAAGCAGGGGAACTCATTCTCAACAAAAATCCGAGAACGACCTTGCCCACACAATAATCCTCACCTAGGCCTAGTACTTGACATACCAAGGAAATGACCAATTGAACTTCACTCTTGAAAATATGCACATGGTAGGGTATGGACACACCATCTAAAGACTGACCATCCTTTAAAACACTTGACAAAAATTTACAGCGGGTTTTGGCTTCGCATTTCTTGTACAATTCGACTAGGGTTGACTCATTTATCACTTCACGACTATCCGGGTAATTTTCCGGCAAACTAAGGATTTCTCGAATGACCGTAGCATCGACTCTACACAATACTTTAGACACAGACCGACTGACAATAATTCTTTGAGACGGAGAATAATTCACAGCACACCACTCTGCAAACTTTGGGAAATGGAGGGTTTGCTCAATGGCGAAATAGTACAAGAAGGACTTGCACATGTTCAACACGTCGTTCCCTCACGAATGGTAATGCCATAATCTCTCTTTGCTAACAGACACACTTTCCACAGAGAGGAAGGGGTTGCATACATTCCTATCCCTATCAACTAAGAACTCTTCTCTTTCGTCTATGACTTGACCCGACACCTGAACCTCTTTCCTTTGGTCCATTACTGAAGTTCACACTGGTAACTGGGAGGAGGAATTACAGAATTACTGGGTTTCAGCGTTACCTGGTTTACTGTAGAGGCATGTGCTTGGAGCGTGCCCACACTTGACGAATGGAAGCCGAAAACTAACAAATGGAAGCTTCCAGATAGGCTGGTCCCTTTCACTGGTTCTGAGCGAATAAAATAACAATGATAGAGGTCAACCCTTTGCTTTTATAAGCCCTTTTTATTTCTGGGCCTATCATAATTCGCCACGTGGACGATCATTTACTTTCCGCAACTACCATCTACTATCAGCCGCGTGTCTCTTTCTTCCGGACTCATTATCAACCGTTGATCTGATCCTTTGCAAACTTCGGGCCCTTGGATTGCATGCCACGTATCCTTTTCCGCCGGCTGTCTTGGCGATAAACACCGTGCAAGTCTCCGTCCTGGAATCGTTCATGACCATAGATGTGACGTACCTCCATCTTTCACCATTGGATCAAACGCCACATCCCACATTCCACGGAGCCCTCTGACTTTAACCATCGTGCAACTCTGGGTCCCGGAATATTCCACAGCCGTCAATCTGATATATCTTTACAGGTGGGCCGTTGGATCATGTGGCACCTATCAAATTCTATTGGGCTCCTTCGCCTTAATAGTCAAGCAACTTTGATCAGCGAAATTATCCCCAGCCATCGATGCAATACGCATTTAACCTTGCACCGTTGGATCATCAGCCACGTACCCGATTCCACTGGCCAATCCGGGATTAACCGTCATGCACGTTCATCCTACGGAATCCTTTTCAGCTGTTGATGTGATTTCCCGGCCTTTGAAAACCATCCGATCTACCGTCATCTACCCAATTCCGCTGGCCAACTCGGGCTTATCTCTCGTGCGATTTCACTCCCCGGAAATCATAATAGTCGTCGATCTATTCCACCTCTAATCTCCAACCGTCAGATCCAACCTCATGTAATGAATTCCACTGGAGGGTTAGGGATTATCCCGCATGTAGGTTCCAGTTTACGGAATTGATCCCATCCATTGATGTGATCCGATCCCGCCCCTCCACCGTCGGATCGAGAGGAGTATACATGATTTCGGCACCTCTATTTTCTTAACTAACACGTGCTTTCACAGGGCGGATCTAATGTGGACTGTGGATCTGCTTGGGGCCACTTCACAACCCTTGATCTGTGCAGCTGGTTAAAGGCTCGAACTCCTTCTATCTTCCTCGCATGTTATGAAGGTCGGATGGAGTATTACCCACTGGTTTTCTTCTTTCCACCCTTGCGGCCTAGGATCTTTGGAAACCTGATCGACATTTAGACCATCATCACACTTATATATTATACCTTTTGTCCAAAGTACTAAAAAAAACATTATCTTTTCTCCACCATGGTCTCATTCTCCTTGGTCAAATAAAGGTGTTAACACCATCGATGACTACCCCTATGCGGGGATTGATTTCCGGGGGAACCCGGACATGCCGCTACCACTAGGATTGGCATACTGTGACATAGGTAATGAATCTTGACCTTCTTTTTAAATTTTTGAGTTATTAAATTTTTTTTGTGTTTTCTGATTATATGGAATCAAAAGACATATTTTTGGGTGACAATACATAGTGATATCTACCATTTTCATGCAGATGTGGGACCACGGTAGCCTGAAGGCTTCCCTTGTCATAGACGAAGGGGAAGAGGAGATGATATCACGGTTGTGGATGTGGAGCGGATGCTCCAGAGCATTCATACCAACTTTGTGAGACTGACACATAGAGTTCCCATGGTGTAAGTCAAGGACTTTCCTGAGGCCATGCAGCTCCAGGTGGTGGGTGTACCATGAGCATGGGTGTGATTATTCCGTTAGCTAGCTAGAGCCGTAGTGACCTTCCATGATCACAATGCCCCTCCTCCTCCACATGCTTAGATACCTTGGAGTTATACATTTTGTATTACCGTGTATTATATTTTGGTGGCTTGAGCCCCATTTTTATATCATGACACTATGTATTACCACATTTTGGATGGTTATAAAAATTTTATGATGATCGATTTATTTATTTACATGTGTAAAAAAATTTTGTTTGTGATGAATTTATTGTGTATGAAACAAATGCCAATATAACACGTAGTTAGCATATGAGTCAGCAACTTGATTATTAATTCTTGGAATATGTATGTATGTTATATTGTCAAATTGCCGTTATAATAATCTCATAGGTAAGAACCTTCTTAATAACGTTGGATCTCTAACAAGGTACAAACCATTAAGTTGTGACACTACCAACTCCGAATCAAGATGTACCTCAAGAGAGAGAACGCCATGTGAAATGGCATCCCGTTGAAGCTCAATAATGGCACTATATTCAGCAACATTGTTTGAATATGGTTGTAAACATACACCTCCTGAAGACAGTACCTGACCCATAGGAGTATAAATCACCCAAGAAGCAGAGGCTGAGTGTTGAGTGTGACAGCTCACACCATCCGCAAATCCTATGTAGGTGGAAGATTCCATTGAAATTTTCCAAAAGAAACGGAAACCAATCACAAAACCAATCACTATAAAAAAGACCTAACTATGGAAAACTGTACAATAATATACAATAACAAGCCTTGGCTGAAAATCATGCATAGTACTTCTTGAGATAGAGCCCATTTCTAGGCTCCACCGAGGTTGTTCCCTCATAATCCACTAACTCATAAGCACCCTTCTCTAACACATGTTAGATGACGTAAGGACCACGCCACATGGGGTTAAAATTTCCTTCCCCCAAGGGTTCTTTCGGTTGATCCCACAAAAGGACCAAGTGTCCTTCACTAAACATCCTTGGATGGACAGAATTATCATACTGTATCTTTATGCAATGTTTATTTAATTCTAGAGCCACCAAGGCATCTTGACGCTGCTCATCAAGTTGCTCAAGGTGGACCAAACGCTCCTCCAATGGTGAAGTGTCTGGTAAGAGTTTCATTAGAGGAAATTTGGGGTCTAAAATGGGCCTTATAAGAAAACGTGCCAAAATAAGTTTTTGTGAGTTGGAATTCAAGAACCAATAGAATTTCAATAAAATAAGTCAACCATAATGGTTGAATTGGCATATTTGTCATTAAAAAAAACTACTTTTTTTGTTCGTATTTTCGACATATCTCCCTGTGTTTTTACTCAAATTTCGATCGGGAGAGCTCATTGGATGCGGAATTTGATTCCGCATCCAACGAGTATGC
>LPNX010150881.1:33753-64805 GCA_001517045.1 Pseudotsuga menziesii | reverse complement strand
AGGCAAAGGAATGATAGAACTTGATCATGGTAACTTCAACAATGTGCTGTATGTCCCTGGTCTCGCCTCCAACCTTCTGTCAGTGTACCAGATGACCCAGATTGGGTCTCCTAAGAAATTCACATTCTCACCAGATGAAGTTGAGATCACAGAAATCTCAAGTGGAAGAATTATTGCAAAAGGAGTAGCGAATCATGCTCACAAGGTATACATGTTTTCACACTTCCTTCCTTACTCAAACCCCTCTGCTCTTCTTATCCATGCTAATGAATCTAGCAAGATATGGCATGAAATATTTGGCCATTTAAATTACAAGTATTTATCTGATCTTAGTGAGAAAGATATGGTCATAGGGTTTCCCAAGATAAAATTTTCCAAAGGTGTATGCCAAGGCTGTATCCTAGGAAAACACCCAGAGCACAAATTTGAGAAAGCCAGCGATGAGAGAACCTTTGCACCCCTCGAGTTGATTCATAGTGATGTTGCTGGCCCATTCCCTCATATGTCCATGAGTCAGGAAAAATATGCATTGACCTTTATTGATGATTTCTCCAGGTATTGTTGGGTTCACTTCATGAAGCACAAGTCAGAAGTTTTTGGCCTATTCAAAGTCTTCAAGGCTTTGGTTGAAAACCAGTGTGGAAGAAAACTCAAAGCACTCAGATCTGACAACAGTGGTGAGTATGTCAAGAATGAGTTTATTAACTATTGTGCAGATGCAGGTATTCAGATGCAGCATTCTATCCCCTACACACCACAGTAAAATGGTGTTGCAGAGAGGAAGAACAGATCACTGAAGGAGATGGCAACATGCATGATGGAGGCCAAAACTTTGCCACCAAAGTACTGGGCCAAAGCTATCAACTGTGCAGTCTATATTCAGAATAGGGTGCCTCACAAACAGTTTGATGGCATGACTCCTTTCGAAGCATGGAGTGGGCACAAGCTAGATGTGACCCATTTCAGGATTTTTGGCTCAAAGGCATGGGCTAGAATCCCGACAGAGAAGAGGAAGGCTTTGCAACCCCAAAGCCAAGAGTGTATTTTTGTGGGATACTCTGAAGATTCAAAAGGGTACAAGTTGATAACCTTGAGCATAAACAAAGCCTTCATTGAAAGGTGTGTTCAGTTTGAAGAAGAACCCCTTGCAGAAGTGGAGATTGGTGAAGCCTCTTCACCACCTGAACCTCAAGAAGTAAGTAAAGAGTTTGTTGAACATGCTGATTCTGATTTATCTGATGGAGATGAGTTTATTGCAGACCCAAACAGCCCCACAAGGCCTAAATGGGTAGCCAAGACACTACATGCAGCAGGACAGTTAGCTGGGGATCCCAATGACCCAAGGAGGACTAGATCTCAATTTGAGAGTCGTATGTACATGAAGGATCCTGAGTTTGCTGAAAAATGATATTTGATGGTGGATTCTGATATTCAAACATATGAAGAAGCAACAGCAGATCCAAGATGGCAATCTGCCATGAATGAGGAGTTTAACTCGCTACAAAAAAGCAACACATGGGAGCTAGTGGATCTTCCTCCAAGGAGAAAACTAGTACAGTGTAAGTGGGTCTATAAGACCAAATTTGAAGCTGATGGTTCACCACTGAAGTACAAGGCTATATTGGTAGCTAAAGGATACTCACAGGTTCATGGCATTGATTACAATGAGACTTTTTCCCCAGTGGCAAAGATGGATTCAATCAGGCTAGCTCTAGCCATTGTAGCATCAAGGAAATGGGAGGTACATCATATGGATGTAAAGTGTTCCTTTATGAATGGTGATCTCACTGAGGAGATATATATGCAGCAGCCCCAAGGTTTTTCTACTGACCATTCTCTTGTGTGCAGGTTGAGAAAGTCATTGTATGGGCTAAAGCAAGCCCCCAGGGCTTGGTATGCCAAGATAGATAGCTTCTTGCTATCTCTGAATTTTGTTCAATGCAAATCAGATTCGAATGTCTATCTAAAGGTAATTAATGGTTTGTTAATGATCATTGTGTTATATTTTGATGATCTCCTCATTACAGGAAGCTCACAGGCTGAGATTGCTTCTCTAAAAGGAGCTATGAACCAAGCCTTCTCCGTGATAGATTTGGGGCTCTTAAGTCAATTTCTGGGGCTTGAGATTGCTCAAACCAAAGCTGGAATCAAGGTGCACCAGTCCAAATATGCCTTGTATTTGCTGATCAAATTCAGAATGCAAGATTGCAAAGCAAGCAAAACTCCTTTCCTTTCAGGAGTAAAGCTGGAGGAAGATGATTCTCCACCTATGGTAAACAACACTTTGTATAGACAGTTGATTGGATGTTTATTGTATTTGACACATACTCGACCTAATCTTTGTTATGCAGTCAGTGTTGCTTCTAGATTCATGGATCGGCCCCATGAGATCCATTGGAAAGCAGCAAAGAGGATTCTTAGCTTTGTTCAGGGAACAAGGACACATGGGATTTTATATAAGGCCAATTCTGACCTTGAGTTAATTGGTTTTACTGACAGTGATTGGGCAGGTGATAGCACTGACAAGAAGTCCACTTCAGGTTATGTGTTCATGCTTGCATAAGGGCCAATCAGCTGGTCAAGCAAGAAACAGAGTGCCATTGCACTCTCATCTACAGAAGCCGAGTACAGAGGAGTTGTCAATGCAGCAACTCAGTGTTTATGGTTGTAGGGTTTACTTGGAGAGTGTGGTTTCGAACCTGAGTACTCAACTACCATCTACTGTGATAACCAAAGTACCATTCGAATCTCTAAGGATCCAGTTCAGAAGCAGAGAACTAGACACATTGAGATTCACATGCACTACATCAGGGAGCTTGTGCATGATGGCACCATTCACCTACTCCTATGTTCTTCTTCAGAACAAGTAGCTGACATCTTCACAAAATCATTTTGTGAGAAGACCTTCAGCAATCTCAAATCACTGCTGGGGATTGCTGATCATGCTATCAAAGCATGAGTGGAGACAAGATTCTACAATTTTGTTTTACAGTCCATGTTTAAGGGAGGATTTTCCCAAGTTGGTTTTGCCTCTTTCCTTGGTTGTATGGACATTGCAGTATGTAAAAGGGTGACTAAGCCTTGTTTCTAGGCCCTATATTTTGATTTATTACTCATAAATTTAGGCTTAAGGGGGGGTGTTAGAATAATCAACCCATAGTATTTACCCACTTAGACATTAATTCATTTATTTTGTCTTATTTGCCTAGTCCATGAGTCCCACCATGTGCAAGTTACTAATTGCCTATCCATAGAGGTCAAAATTGCCATTATTGACTCATGGAGCACTTGGGAAAGCCTTCGGAATCAAATCTACTTTATTCCTGGCCTCCTAGGCACCCATCTGCTTTTTCTGCTTTTTCAGTGTTTTAAGGCACATAGGAAAGCAAGACTAAGTGAGGTGAATCAGCTTTGTTTCCTCTTCCTCCTCCACTCTTTCCTCCATGCAAAAGCATGTATGAGCTGCCATTTGACCACTCTTTAGCTTACCCATGCGCCCTTGCTAATTTGTGGGGTCCTTGATAGATTTGGGATCAGCTTTTTACACCTATGGGGGATTTGCCTATTTTGGGTAAGCCTGCTTTATGCTAGATTTGGATGCTTCCTTATGCATTCGATTTGCTCATGTATTCTATATATTCAGTAGCCTATGTTATTACAGGGTTGGCTATTGTACACTCAGTTAATATAATTTTGTGTTACAGCTCCATATTCAGTCTCCATTGTTGATAATTTTGCATGATCAATTGTTAATTGTTGTGGGTGAAATTAATCTACTACAGGCCTGAATTTATACATGGGTATGTCCAAGGGAATCTTAGTAGGGACAACCAGCCAAGCCAGGTCATGAGCTACATGATCGTTCATCAATATCAACAAGTCAGAAAGATTCAGTGTTGCAAGGAAAGGGAGCCTGGGATGATGAGGTCGATGGACCGCTCCCTGATAGTTCTGATTCACATAGGTATGATTACCACCATGGCCTTGTCCATAGTGCCCTCCTCCCATTTGACCTGTATAGGGTGTCAAGGAAGCACCATAGTATGGTGTACCTTGATTATTCAAAGCTACACAGATATGATTTGGAGAGTAAGTAGGTTGTTGATACCCGCCCCCATAAGTTGAAGAACCCTGTCCATACTGCATCCCATAATAGGGTCCATAATTCATCACATGAGATGTCCCATGGGACACTCCATAAGTAGGAACATATGCTCTAGAAGTAGGAATATACATTCTGGAAGTAGGAATGTGACCTCTAGAAGTATGAACATGACCTCTCGAAACAACGGGCGGTGCATGAAGCTGAGACACAACTGGTCTAGTAACCGCAATATGGACATGACTCGTAGCAACGTTCTGGCCCGAAGGACCACGTGAATGAGGTGGAGGGTGAACATTCGAAGAACTAGGGACAAAGGATGAAGGGATCTGTGTAATTATGTATGTACGATTCCCTATAATCACTCGTCTCGGATCTGGTATCCTAATAGGATCACTAACCCTACACCTAGGAGGAATATGTGATGTAGCTTCCACCACCGGGATGGAAGGTGCAATGTGACTAGTGCTCCCAAACCTCTCCACATGGTAAGGAGTGAGAGTGCCCCCAAGAATAGTGTTAGGCTCGAACTCAAATTCGACATGAAATACCAAATCATGTGTGGGAAAACAAGACATACCATAACTACCATAACTAGTGCTTGAGGGTTCAAAATAAGTCGCATCATCCTCCAACATTCCATACCGGTGATGCGTCAATGGGGAATAAACCCTAGAGTAAGTAGGCCTATCATGAAAGGTTCCTATCTCAGAAATCACAGGACCTAACTCAGTCAAATCGGGTGGAGGATCATAGTTAGGAGTAAACTCCCCATCTTCCACATGAATGGGAAAAGGTGGTTCAAGAATACCTTCCATATGGTCTCCCATGGTGTGTGAATCAATGTGTGAAGTAGTCCACCTGGACTATCTATTTCTCTCTCCCAAAGGAGGAGGAGATGTAGAAGGTGGAAGTCCTACTAAATGACGAGAACGGTGAGGACCCGCACCCGAATCCACAATGACCCAAAAAATATAAAAGACTCTCTATCTACACAAACCCTAGGTAATTTATCGTGCATAGAGCAATCACCAAGAAAATCTAAAGCCAAACAAAAGCAATCAAGGGTAGGATAAGTGAGCTCCTAAATGAAGCAGGTATGTCTCACCTAGGAGAGGCTTGAGACTCCCATACACAACAAGCAGAGGTATGTAACCAATTATTGTGGCCCTCAACTTCAACGCGTAAAGAGACTGTGCTGTCCGACCCCAACCTGGTCGGGACACCTGTAGAATAACCCCTGCAAAGTACCCCCTTGATATCCTAGGTAAGGCCACTAAGGTCACCTCAATATAATCAATGCTCAGGCGGACAGTCGCAGGAGGGATTGACTGTATGGGTAGGGTAGCAAAGCTCAAAACTCTCGAAAGATCCCCCAGATACAAATACAATCCTAGAAATATCTCTGGTGCTACTTAGTTATGACTAGGGGTCATCCCAATCAATAACCATTCACACTACCTCATGCTTGACTCCCTTTTGAGAGGAGGATCCTAAGAAACACTGGTTATACCAAGGAATTTCACACACTCACCTGGACAGACACATACATGTTGTTTCTTAGTGGTCTTGGAGAATTAAATCACAATGAACTATTCCAAGACCCTAAAACCTAATCTTGCTGGTGATCCCTATCAAATAAAATAGTGTAGTTCATTTTAATTAAGCGTTGATTTTAATTGGCTTTATTACTCAAAAGAGGTATATGGCCATGCAACTAATGGTGCTATGACACAACATGAAGTAAAATGCACACCTAACAATCAATGCAAATGCATTGTGTCCATGAAAAATAGGGTATGCTACTATGTGAAATGCACAATTTTATTCAAATGATAAATGAAAGCTTTCCTATATGAAATTCTGACTAATACTCCAAAGCAAATCTAGTGCAAGTGCTATGCAAAATGCAAAATGCAATGCATGATGATAAGCAAATATTTTTGGATTTTTTCAAATAAAAATGAGATATAAAATCAAAAGAATGATTCTACAACCCCCAGACCTTGCAAGCACACTCAAGAAGCACTCAAGCAAAGCACTAATGTCAAAAGAAGTCTAATGCACTAATCCCAAAACAAAAAATCGAAAATGCAATGACAAGAACATTCTTAAAAAAGAAATTTACCCTAAAAAAATGTCTCTAGTCAGACACAGACTCTGGCAGTATCAAAGGAGACTCAACAATTATCAAAATTCACCCAGCAACCATTCAACTTCCTCTAAAAGGAAAAAACTAAGGGCATATGCGACTGTTCGCAGTAAACCCACATGTACACGCAGAAATAGCAGAGAAACCCACGTATATACACGACTATGAGTTCAAAACTTGCATACAGGAAGAAAGGTGCATAAAAACAAAGGAAAATAGACAAGTTGAGACAAACTTCACACCAATTAGACACTACCAAAAAAATGTGCCCCCAGACCCGACACAAAAACAAGAGATAAAGAGAAATTCAAAGTCATTGAATGCCAATAGAAAACCCCCAAAGGACAACTACTAGGAACTTCCCATTGGAGTCATGAATTCTATTATGGAGAGAAATTCCTATGGCTTGGGGTACCACAATAGATAGCTTGACTCTAGAAATCAATCCTTTCCTATATGCAATAGAAATTAAATATCTAACACTAAAGGATCAGACCTCGTACCTTATTCTGGACGTTTGAAGTAGATCCCCATTGAGCTTTCCAACTTCAGCTTGAATTGATAAATCACTTCCTCAACAACAAGTAAACAAGACAAGCATACTATATATATTGGTGTTATATCTATTCTAGCATATATAATCAACAATGTATAAACATTTGAAAACATCCATGGATAAAATATTCATTCAAACATACATTATTGGATAGGAAAAGATATTTCTATTAATATAAAATCAGAGATTACAATGGATACAACCTCTGTCAGCACGTCTGCGAATCGAAGAAACTGAATCCCCCACTTGGGCCTCCACCACCTCAATCCTCCATCTCTTGATAGCAAGCTCACAAGCAAAAAGCAAGCTTGGGAAGAACACAAAAGTGGTCCAAGGGACAAAGGGATGCAGACTCAATCACAAGTTCTGGAAACAATGGACTATAGTTTCTTTGCTCTCAATTCTCTCATATGCCTTCAATGTACCAAAGAGTTCCTTATATAGCTTTTCAAAGGGGTAATGAAAGGTGGAATCTAAGAAATATCAAGGCATAGGGAAGGCCAGGAGTCAAGTGAGTCGGATCCATGTCAAGGAAAACTCCAAAAGTATTTGGATTATGCACACATCCTGATGTATGCGGTTTTAGGGGTCAAACCCGTGTATATATGCGATTATAGGTTTAAAAGTTGCATGTATAAATGTTTACATTTTTTTAGGGATGGTCAAGGAAACATCAAAGGACAAAAAATGGTCCAAGGGGTCCAAGGAGTCTGCAAGGGGATAGGGGAAAGCCATACAAGTGTGATTCACCTGGAGTGGTAAAATCAGCTATAACAGTTGGTGATTTCCTGGTGTAGATAACCGGAACAACAAAGAAACGTAATTTTGTGTTCGCTAACCATCAATACCCCCTTAAAAACTATCTTCTCAAACCACACAGTCATTGTTGTCTGTAAGATAACTCAAAAATTCATGTAATTCAACCTTTCTGGTCTATCTCTCACTGCTTATCCATTTCCATGTTTCAACAACTTCGGAAGGTGGCGTTATATAGGGAAATTTAGATCGACCTAGAGAAAGTTTTATACTTGAATACTGGTCATAATAACAATAGCATGGGTGACACCTGCGCGAGTATCTTCTTCTCTCACAGAAAATCCATTTAAACTATCTCCTTTGATGTTCAATTCTATTATCGGCCATGTATAATATTTTTAGCACTTTCTTGCATGGATTTCCAGTTGGTTTGAGGCATTTGGATCTAACCTTTCTTGCCCTTTCACTTACAGTAATGGGGCACTAGAGAAAATTCAGCTCACTGCATCTCTTTGCTTCATGTAGAAGCCAGATTCGTCACTTCAAAAAACTTGAACTTTGTGCTTCCCTGCTATTTTTCTACGCAACCCATGTGCCAGGCCTGTGGAGTTGGGAAGGCTAGTGATATTGGACATGATCTTCGCCCCAGGCCTATCGCAAATGGAGTCAAGGGGAATGATTATTTGTTAGCTCATACGTGAGGCTGTCCTCTCTATGCTAGGTTCATTAAAACATTCTGTCCCTGCTAGCGTTCCTCATGTAGTCCGGCAATCCGCCAATCCATGATCAACCTTCATCGGGACCATTCGATTGAAGAGGAGAATACCACTTTTTGTGAACTGATATCCTGACCCCATCCACTCTAGTTCAAATCACGAAATGAACCACAACCATAGATATACCCCCACCTTTGTTGTGACTGTTTATCATTGTAGCCAATACCACTTTTCATGATTTGGAATCATGACTCTATCTGTGCTAGTTCGGAACACAAAATCATCTATGGCAATAGATATGCTCATACTCTTATCTGCGTCGTCAAATGCCTCTGTTTTTTAATCCATTTTGTGATTAAAAAAAGCTCCTTCTTCCATGCATGTTTTCCCAACAAAATCGCCTCAGGTCTTCAATCGGGATTCACCTTTATCTTGACCTTTCATTGCTTGTCCCCTTTAACAGGATTCATGAATACCAAACTTAAATATTTCCTCGCATATTTCATCTTGTGGAACCATGTTCCATCATTGATCTTCTCCGTTGTGAATTTGGATCGTTGATCTATGACACCTCTTTATCTCATTCCCACTACTACATGCCTTGACCTTTGGAAGGATCTACCACCATAGATTGAGTTCTTTTCTCCATCAAATGGCCTTAACCGATGGAAACCTTTTATTGGATAACCTGAGGCGTGTTTGTATAATTCTTTATTGAAGAGGACCCTTTTTGAATTCTTCCAAGCCCATAACTCGATTGTTGCAAACAAAGTGCTAAGAACTGGCTCCATAAGGGATGGTATCCTCCCAGTGAGGTAGCAAAGAACCCAGTAGACCAAGTGCCAGATCCATTGGGACACCCTTAGTCCTTTTTCAACATCTTCAACATGCTCTAAGCTACTTCTCTATCAAATTTATGTCAATCTGCAAACTATGCTCTTAACCATACTCTGAAACTGATAACAATTGTGACTGCAAACCTGTACTTATAACTGAAAATGAAAACAAACTAAACAGTACTAAAGGAAATGATCGATATACCTCAAGCTTATTTGTACCTACCTACTCTACCTAATTGAGCACACATGCCTAATCAAGTGAACTCTGACTCCCAATGAAGCCAATCAAGCAACTTATCCAATAATTTTGTTTCCTTTTCATGCTTGATTAAGAAAAGAGATGAAATGCATAATGGAAGAAGGCTATAACAAATAAACTGATCCTTACAGTAGAGATATAACCAATCATTACCATTACTCAGCCTCTCCATGTACTCTGCTATGGGGTCATAGAAAGCATAGCAACCTCCAGCATATTCTATCCTCTGTTCATCATGGGAAAGCTATCCGAAACGCCCTTCCTCTGGTGAGTTGTCATGCTGATGTTTGAAAGATCATTGAAAGGGATTCGTAGGACTATTTTCAAACAAAATATCCACCCTTTTGTTGAATACTTTTGGAGCTAGAACCTCACCTTCCTTATATCCCTCAGCATGGAGATCATATTTTTCTTCAACAGCATTGAGCAAGCACAATCCTTCTCTATGGGATGATATTCCTGAAGGTGAAAAGACAAAAAAGGCATTTATTTGAGATCTGTTACCTCCTTCTTTGTGACCCAATGCCTCATCACAAACTCCTAATGTATCAATAAGTGGAGGGGGACTGCATGACTGTTCCTCTTTATCATCTTTTTTTCCAAACAAGTCTATGGAATGCACCATATCCTCTAAATTTTGTTTCCACTTAGAGGCTTTAATTCTATTCCTTATTAATTCAAATGAGGAATAACACAAGGGAAGACTGTCACCTTCAGCACATTTATTATCTTTTCCTATATCAGCCCTTTGACTTTGGATTGTAGCTTGATTTTATCCATTAGCAGACTTTGGTTCTATAACCATCTCTTTGGGTATAACTTCCAGGCATTCCTCCTCATACTCATTGTACACAGGTATACCGAAATGCATTTTAAAATCATCATTAATAGATTTGGTGCTAAGCAGATTGCAATGTTCAGAAAATAAAACAATAAAACCATCTTCTTCTATACCAAGTTAATCATTTTCCTGTCTAGCAAAGGAAAGCTTTAGCTGAACAGGGATTATCCCCTTTCATTTATGTGGCCCAACCAATTTTAATGTATCTTTTATTTCACCACCACTGTCTTAACCTAACAATTTTTGAGACATATTAAGGTTTTATTCAACCTACAAACAATCGGTAAACATGTGTTATAGAGTGGTTTATTTTCTTTCCAAAAGAAATAATGACAGTTCAGGAGGAAAGGTAGCTGCATAATAGATTTTGGAAACATTTTCAAGAGGTTGGAATTCCTTGGGAATGTTGTAATAAAAGCTTGCAAATATTCTGTTAAAACTAGACAGTGCCTCACCCTCATGCCTCTTCAAGGAATGAAATTATGAAATTATTTCATCTAGTGGCCTCCTCTTACCCCAAAATTTCAAAAAGGTGCAAGGAAACTCTTCCCAGGTACTGATGGACTTAGGATGCAAGTGTTTGAACCATTCTTTAGTATCTCCTTGCAAGGACTGGGAAAAATAAATCATACAAACATCATCATGTTTTATTTCAAAAAGGTCAAATAAATGTTCGAAAGCCTGTAAATTTTTTTCAGCGGTGAGGTCTTTGGATTCTCCCTCAAACTTGGGGAGGTACTTGTAATGCTTCATAGGAAAATAATGGAGGATAGGAGGAAAGTATAGTGGCTTATATTGTCTTGGAATAATGGGAGAGACCAAGTTAGGTGAAATAGATATGTTACCAGCCGTGGTTTCATGAGGTTCATAGGGGTGACCTTTGATGTCATGAGATTTGAGTGAAAGGTCTTGGTCAAAATCAAATGTATAAGATGATGCAATGCTTTTAGTTCGTAACGAAGGATATACAGAAATATATTCATAGCACTGTTCTAAGCAAAATGAACAATGGAAGGCTATTTTAATAAATTTAGGAAAGGATAAGAACAAATTTACAAGGAAAGACAAGGAATCTTGGAAGAAACAAAAAATCGAGTATCTCACCCTTTCAACATGCATTTTTAGGCCTTACAATGAGCTCCTTTTCCCAACAGATTCTGCCACTTCTTTTTGAAAATTTGATTTCTAGGTCATACCACCAGCAGAGTCGCTGGACTATGAATCGTTAAAGAGTGGAGTCACCAGGTGAAATGTGCACAACCTTCTTGATATCTGATTGTTGTTCACCATCAACAACCAAATATGAAATTATGTCGTTCATACCTAGGGATGATCTTCAATTTCGTTCCCAACAATGACTCTAGTTTGTTAGCACCAAGATTGAACCAAAGGCTGGTGGAAGGCTCATTCCCAAGTAATATTATAACCACTTTAGACTGCGCTTCTGGCCCAGCACAGTCAGAGAGGGATCTCTCATTTACTTACCAAATTTGCACATGCAATATATTCAATCGAGAACGACCAGGAGGTCAGATTCCTGAATGGGGAAGGTATGTTGTTATAAAGTGTATGTGGGATGATCAAATAGGAGGACCATTGGGAAATGGAGTCAACAGTCCTGGTATGGAACTTGTTGTAGGAGGTAAAGAATTGTGAAACATTACAGACAGAGGCAAGATAGCCAACCATCTTTCAATCAGGAGATATTTAGCAGGTGATTAGTGGATGAGAGGAAACAACCCATCATGCAGAGCATTTATAGGATGGATTATGCATGAATTTATAATAAAGCTTCAGTGGATATCTAAAACAATAGACGTAGCATAGTATGTATGAATTCCAAACTGTTAAACACTTATTTCAGACATGAAAGAAAATAACAAACTAGAATGAAAACAGGATAAACATTCACATAAGGAAGTTACATATTGAAAGAAATGACGACGCAAGAATCTATGGTGTGAAGAATTATCATTCCTTTGCAATTTTATTCATATCACAGAAAGCCAGAAACAAATTACAATGGAGAGCCTTAGCCCTTGAAATTTTCCCAACCCCCTTCTCCCTCTACCAGGAGTATATTTATACTATCTTAGACCTGAGGCTAATCCCCGAAACAAAACCTTGGAAACTATTTTCAGTCACAATTAGACACTAACAGTTTAGAGTGTGGTACTATTGCCATGATTTACAAATATTAACAGACATTGTGGAATTGTCATGCATGGTAATTGGATGGACAACGCATATTTTTCTTCATTCCTGGGTGACTTGGTATGAAAATGATCATCATATCGCTTGCTGGTGGTCTTTTACTGACTCGGATTTCTCCTTACATGTCTTTCTACTTACTTTGACCAACCTGCCTTTTTCAAACCATGGTGCTCAAGGGATAGAAATAAAACCCGCGCTTCAGTGCCTAGCCATTTTCCTAGCTCCTTTCTCATCTAGTAACACTATTATAGGAGGAGACTGGAAAAAAGGTGGCCATGCATATGATGATGATAAGCCTTCAAAGTGGCTTATCACTCTTGTACAACTCTCTACCTCCTATGAAGAGGGTTCACTTGTAGGCCATGCAGTTGGGTGTGGGTTTGACCTCCTCCTTGCCCCTGATGAAGTTGTTAAGTGGAGATTATAGGGGAGGTGATGAAGGTTTTGGGCCTCTATTGTCCCAGACCGAGCTCTTGCTCCAACAGATCAGCCACCATTGTGTGTTCATACTTTGGAGGTTGTGACTGCAACTGGAGGTGTTAGAGGGATGTCCCTTGGATGTAAAAACCCACGCATGGCACAGCCGAGGGTAGGGTCTTCCGGAAGCAGGTGAATCTCTCTAAGTTCTTAACATCTGTGCCTCGGTGGTTAGAAATTTCCTGGTGTAGATAACTAGGATGAAGAAGAAATGTAATTTTATGTTCACCAACCATCAGTACCCCCTGAAAAACTAGCTTCATGAACCACACAGTCATTGTTTTCTGCAAGATCAAGTAATTCAACCTTTCTAGTCTATATCTCACTGCTTATCCATTTCCATGTTTCAACAACTTTAGAAGGTGGTGTTATATAGGGCAAGTCAGATTGACCTGGAGATGGATGTACACTTGAATACTGTTCATGATAACAATATCATGGGTGACACCTGGGCGAGGATCTTCTCCTCTCACAAAAAATCCATTTGAGTCGTCTCCTCTAATGTTCACTTATCTTATCGGCCATGGATAATTCTTTAAGCGCTTTCCCACATGGCTATCCAGCTGGTTTAAGGCATTTGGATCTGACCTTTCTTTCCCTTTTGCTTACAGTGATTGGGTTCTTGAGTGGATTCAGATTGCTACATCTCTTTGCTCCATGTAGAAGCTATATTCATCACTTCAAAAAAAATTGAACTTCATGCATCCCTGTTGTTTTTCTACGCAACCCATGTGCTAGGCCTGTGGAGCCAGGAAGGCTGGTGACATTGGAAATGAACTTCACCCCAGGCCTATCGCAAATGGCATTGAGGGGAATGATTATTTGTCAGCTAATACATGAGGCTATCCTCTCGGTGCCAGGTTCACCGGGAGATTCTGTCCATGTTGGCATTCCTCATGTAGTCCGATAGTCCACTGATCCATGATCAGCCTTCATCGAAACCGTCCGATCGGAGCAAACCCTACCACTTTTCATGAATTGATATCCTAACCCCGTCCATGATAGTTCAAATTATGAAATGAACCACAACCATATATCTACCACCGCCTTTGTTGTTACCATTGATCTTTGCAGCTAGTACCACTTTTTGCAATTTGGAATCGTGACATTATCTGTGCTAGTTCAAAACATGAAATCATCTATGGTCATAGATCTGCTCATACTCTTATCTCCACCATCATATGCCTCCATCCTTTAATCCATTTCATGATTTGGAAAATCTCCTTCTTGCCCGCATGTTCGCCTAGCGAAATCGCCTCAGGCCGTCGATTGGGCTTGTCCTTGATCTCAGCCTTTCATTGCTTGTCCCCTTTAATAGGCTTCGCGAATACCAAACTTAAATATTTCATTGCATCTTTCATCCTGTGGAACCACACTCCATCATTGATCTTCTCCGTTGTGAATCTGGATAGTTGATCTATGACACCTCTTTATCTCATTCCCGATGCTACATGCCTTGACCTTTGGAAGGATATACCACCGTAGATCGAGGTCTATTCCTCATAAGATGGCCTTAACCGATGGAAAATTTCAATTGGATAACC
The DNA here is from genome assembly GCA_001517045.1 of Pseudotsuga menziesii. Lineage (NCBI taxonomy): Eukaryota > Viridiplantae > Streptophyta > Pinopsida > Pinales > Pinaceae > Pseudotsuga > Pseudotsuga menziesii. The sequence continues at coordinate 50,349 of LPNX010150881.1, read as the reverse complement.
TAAGGGGTGTTTGTATAATTCTTCATTGAATAGGACCCTTTTCAAATTCTTCCAAGCTCATAACTCAATTTTTGCAAACGGAGTGCTAACATGGAGCTCCCGATAAAAGATAATTTTGGAAGTTTGGGCACTGATCCTTATTATGTCCTTTTGCATGGAATTGAGTACACCATATTTGTTCATGATGCTCCCTTCCCTTCTTAATGTCTTGTCATTGGATCGTTAAGTTCTCCTTGGGATTGAATTTGATTCATACCAACTCCAGTCTCACCAACTGTTGAATCCTCCAACTTCATCACCATCTCCAAAGCCTTGCTCTATGTCACAATCTTTTACTGCATCAATGAAATACTGATATGCAATGCTAATGTCATGATGAACCACTTCTTGTGTTGTACATCACTCATTCCAAAACTGTATTTTTCCATCAACATCTTGAATCACTGATCAAAATCCCAAAAAATATCATTTAGATATTTCTTTATCTCCTTTAACTCTGTGATATATTGTGCTTCAGACTTAGCTTTTTTGAACTCCTCGATCAATCCTTTTGTGATATCATCCATAGTCTTCAACAGATTCCCTGTGGGATATTTTGCAAACTTCATGTACCAATCTAGTGCGTGACTTCGAAAGGTCATCGTAAACTAAACCTTCTTAACATCACCATCCTGAGCTTGTTTTACAATCGAAATTGCTTCACATAGAAACCAGTAATTTTCAGGATCCTATTCTCATTCCCATGAAACAAAGATAACTTTACATCATCAGCTTCCATCTTGGGCCTTCTTCCTATGTTCGATAATCCTATACTATTAGAGTGTTGATGACACATCGGACAATTCATTGTTGATCTAGTCTATCTTCTAGAGTGTGACATAATTCACAAAGGTGTGGGTATGTTATCGCTCTGGGTCTATCTTTCCTTGAGCTTGGGCGTATCCTGGTCATCTCCTTTGTCGATGTAGGATTGCTTCATCCCTTGTGATATTCTATCGTAGCCTCTTGTCTTGGTCACAGCAAAAGTCTCACCTATCCTCTTCCTCTTCTCTTGCCGAAACCTTACTACAATTCGTAGAATATCACTTCCTTCCTCATATTCCCTCACAGTCTCATCATAAATTCCATCCATATACCCCGTATCATCCCATCCAACCCTCATATCTATGATACCTACAACCTCTGCACACCAAGGCTCTATTCATTGGAGTTCATCTTCAATATTCCTTTTCCATAGATGAATATCTTAATTGACAATTGCAATGATAACATAAAACTACCTCTTGGTCCTTTGAATAATTCCCTCTCCTCTTCGCTGTAAGATTTTACTTTGTTGACTAGAAAATTAGTAATGTATCCTTCCAAGATACTATCAAGCCACACTTCGACAACCCTCGATGCTCTATTGTCTACCTCCTACAGCTGCTGGATCAACTCTCGGGTCGAGAAAGTGGGTTTGCCTCCTTGAAAAATTTTCTTTCTATATGCCAATTGAGCCAACCATTCATACAAGATGATCGAGAATTTAGAAGAGAAGTACTCATTTAGATCATAATACAAGTAACTTCCCAGCCACTATTCTGTTGTTAATCTAGGGTTTTGATTCTCTTTCGCTACAAATTCTTGAGCCTTCTGGTCGAACCAATATTGAATCTTCGATCTTGTCAAATTCCACAACATGTCTTCCTTCTCCTTTGCACTATGGCCCTACCAAAGGAACCATTTGTTGACACATATCCATCGACAGGGGTCCACTCTCTGTCGACACCCTTAACCCAATGATCTCCTTGATCATCGGCCCAGACATGTTTTACCCTTTCCAGCAACACCTGCAGAGCAGATGAGGTCTCACCCGATATGTTCAAGGGAGGATTGTCGAAACCATGTTTCCGTAGTAAGAAGGAGGATTTACGCATCTATTGTTAAACTATCGCAACATTACTTCACAGATTCAAGAATTGGTTCATGATAGAAGAGTTATACTAACATTCATTAGATTGCATAAAACCACTCATATCACAACAATATAAGATAGATCGATTGCCATAGCATGATTTAAAACATAAAAGCATCACATCATTCAGAAAGAAGCATCATACTGCAATATTTATCCATTCACATCATATCACAAAAAGAAGGACAACAACAATATGAAAAAGATGCAGTGTTTCCATCAAATCATGTCATATTGTTTCCGCATCCAATCATAGCTTCTCAAAACAACATAGATAATAGTATTCTTCTCTTGCATCCACTCCAAGATGATCTATCATCTATATTCAACATTACAATTCCAGATCTATTTATATGGTTGCGCTTTTTACAATATGGTCCACTTAATTTAGCTTCCTAACTACTTGGACCAAAATCTACAAAATATGAACAAAATCTACAAAATATGACCACACTATACAAAATACAACCAAACTTCCTTGAGTGTCATCTTCTTCCTTGTGCATCAACTTTGACCTTGTGCATCATCCTTGATGCTATGCAACTAATTATCCTCAAAACTTCCTGTCAACACCATCATCTTGTCAAAGTAGCCTTTAGTGCTTCTTCCAGTGCCATCAAGTGTTGTGGTTCTAATACTCTATATTTTAATTCATTGATGAAGACTTCCAAGTTAGGTATTCCTTTGTATATTAGCAGATTAGATACTTCTTTCGCTACCCACATCAATGACTGAGTGATTCATGTTAAATTCCTAATTGATACTTCATGCAACCTGTTCTGGAAATTGTCTAGTGCTTCGTCATAGTCTGAAGACATTGAACTGATACTTTACCATCCCAAGTCTCCATAAGAAGTGGGATTGATGTAGTATTTGGAGACATTATAAGCGTTATCTGATCCTCCTGTGACTTTGTATTTTATTGGTTCAAATTATCATTGTTAATCAAGGGTATCCATTGCGGAAATGATCCTCATGTAACGATTCTAGAACGCCATTATCCTTTTCTTTAAATTGATAATGCCAAAGTTTTCCATTTCCCAACCAATTCCCAACATTGCAAAGTATGGGTTGATATTATCGAAGATCTCAATAACATCAAAATCAACGTATGTCTTGAATCCTTCTACTTTGACCGGTACATGAGGCACTTGACCAATCAGTGAAAGTTTGGCTTGATTTCCCAAATGAAGTTGTATTGGTGACTAGAATAGCTTTGGTTTCCCCATAATTTCCCACTTCTTCTTGGTTAGGATATTCACATCTGACCCTATATCCAAAATGACAGAATGGACATCATATTCGCCAATCGAGATTCCTCCTCATTTCCCTTCCCATTTTAATCTTTTGCAACAAGTTTAGTGGGAGATCTTGTCTCCCTTCTCCTTGTCGATACAAAAAGTTTTCTATCTCATCTAACATGTTCTAATCCTTAGATAATGTTAGAAAACTATGTAGAAGTTTTTTTAGGGTACTAACCTTTCTTTGTGACCTGTGTGAGTTTATCGAATCAAAACTTGGTAGAATCTCTTAAATAGGTAACTTACATTTTCAGTGTACTAACATTTCTTTGTGACCTTTGTGAGTTTGTAGAATAAAAAATTGGTCGCATCTCGTAAATATATAAATTACCATTATCCTTAATTAGTGCAGATTTCACTACAAGGAAGGTTTCCTTTTTTTCTCCCACATCAAATTGCACCTTGTTTCAAGTTGCAGGTCAAACATTTAGCAGTGCTCCCTCATTTCCTGTCATAACACCTCCTCTTGTTACTACATCGACATGTGCTGGTTGACTCCTTATTTCAAATGATATCTTATGCACATTTGGACCATGATTTTGATTACGATTTGTATTCTAGTTTGGTTGTGGTTGTGGCGCATTCCTAGCTTTCCATTTTTCAATAAGTTGTGGACATTATTCAATAGTGTGATCAACTACACTACAATAAGTACATTGAGATAATAGATTCATATAATCCCTCTGATAGTGTCCTATCACTTCATAATTATAGTAGGTAACTAGTCCTCGAACTCTACCAAAAGTTCCTCCACGACAAAAGCCTCTGTTAAGACCTCCATAAAACCCTCTTCAGAATCCTACTTGTTGCTGATACAATGGCTGGTTGTATTATGGTGGATTGAATTGTTGAATTGTTGTTTCGGTTGATTATACACCAGTTGCGGTTAATTATACTATGGTTTCAATTGATTATACTACGGTTGCAGTTGATTATACTGCATTTTTGATTGAGGTCTCTTTGTTGGTCATTACTCTTCTCCTTTCATAAAGTATGTATCCATAGTTCTTTCTTGGAGAAAATCATAGGCTTTGTAATCATTTCCTTCATGAACAACTAACTGATAGAAGTTGCAGAAAAAATTAGCTGGTTTTGACACAACCTTCTATAAATACACATATTCCTCTGACCAATGTCCTCTTGTTTGACAAATTCAACACCAAGGAATTCCTCCTTGACTCAGTGGATTCAGTGCCCCCGAATGCAAGTATTCATGGAATTAAGGACACTGATCCTTATGATTTAATTTACACCAACATCGACATCACCATATGTCTTCATGGGACTCTTTTCCCTTCTTAATATCCTAGAGTTGGATAGTAAGGTTCACTAACTGCGACTGGATTTGGATCATGCCAATCCTTGTTTCACTGAATGGTGAAGCCTCCAGCTTCATCTCAATTTCCAAGGCTTCCACTTGGGATGTGATATTTTGTTGCATCAGTGGCATGTACATCACTCAATCCGAAGCCAACATTGGACATCATAGTTTTGAATAACTGATCGAAATCCCACATCGAGTCATTAGGGAATTGCTTTATTTCATTTAGTTATGCAATATACTTTGATTCGAATTTGATTTTCTTAAATTTCTTGATTATTCCAATCCTAATTTGTGATAGGGTATTTTGTGGATTCCCCATCGATACTTGTACAAATTCATATACGAATCAAATTCCTGAACCTGAAAGGTCATCGCCAGTTGTCCTTTCTTGATATCATCATCTTGTACTTGTTTCACTATCCATATTGCTTTTCACAAGAAACAATATTTCTAGGGATCCTCAGTGGCATTACCATGAAACAAGGGTAGCTTTACGTCATCACCCGCCATCCTGGGTCTTCACCCAATATTTTTCAATCCGCAAATACTACCATTGTGCTGACACATAGGACAAATCAGTGAAGAACTTGCTTTTATTCCTCCTAAGTTTGGCGCGGTGCACACAATTCTATGTACGTTGTATCTTTGGGTTGGTCCTTCCTCCGGTTCAGGAGCAGTTTGGTTGTTTCCTTCACCACCATAGAGTCTCTTAGTACCTTATGGTCCCTTCTCATAATATTTTGTTCTGGTCACACCAAGACTCTCCTTAGTCCTCATCCTCTTCTCTTTCCAAAACCTCACCCCACTTCGCAGGTGACCATGCTATTCCATGGCTTCCCTCATGGTCTTGTCATGATTCCCATCCATCTACCCCATATCATTTCATCAAAATCATATCTTTGCAGTACCCAACACCTTTAGAAACCAAGGATACTCATCAGAATTCATCTTTAATATCCCCTTTTCACCTATGAGCATCTTGATCCACAATTGCAACGACAATAGAAATATTCCCCTTGGTCCCTTAAAAAATTCCCTTTCTGTGTCACTGTAATATTTAGTTGTATCAACAATGAACTCAGTAATGTACCCTTGCAAAATGATGTATTTCCACACATCGACAACCGTTGAAGCTTTGTTGTTCACCTAACACAATTGTTGGATTAGTTATAGATTACTATCGAAAGTTCATAGAAGAATATTTTATGAATATCAGAGTAGATATACTTTCCCAACCAGTCCTCTGTTGAACATATTGAGTTCTGGTTCTCTTCTTCTGCAAAATCTGGGGTCTTCTTATCAAACCAATCCTGTATTTTTGGTTTCATCGGAAGCCACAACATGTCATCTCCTTTTTCTCACTATGGTGCTGACAACAGAACTATTTGTTGACACGGTTTTTGTCGGCAGGGGTTCACTTCGCACTGTCATCAACAACCATCGACACAGACATTCTAAACATCAGACCGAAAAGCATTTACCCTTCCAAACAACACCCGCAGAGTAGGTGTAGTCTCACCTGAGATGTCTCAAGGAGGGTTGCAAGAACCATGTTACTGCAGTAGGAAGAGGCTGCACATTATCTCGTACTCAATCGCAGCATCACCCATATATATCGGATCATAACAAGATACAATGGAACCACACCATTAACCAATTCTACATATCATTATAATCCTTATTTGCATTAACACATGTTCACATCAACATAGATATTGACTTACATTAAATTATTAAGTAGTGCGGTAATTCACATCATTCAGATAACAATGAAAGATAAAAGCCCAACATAGCACAATCATTCATCATTATTTTTTAACTTATCTTGGCCATTGTAGATCAACAAACTTCGGAACAAACAATGCCGAAAAGAGGCTATAAAAATAGAATTCGTACCAAAAACATCCTTAGATACAACAACATCCGCAAGTGCGAAGCACAACCCAAAATATATCAAAATGTTGATCTCTAAGATACAATTCATAAGAATCATCAAAAGAACAATTCCTTATCTAATATTTACTATCCTACTTCTACTTATAGGCTCACTTGGTTGTTACAAAATGGTCCACTTGACTAATCGCTAACTAACTTAACCAAAATCTCCTTATTTATTGGCTTCTTTACCCTTCGCGACTGACCTTTGTCATTGTCAATTCCCTCTCTGTTAGTGGTGGTACCACACTTTGTGCACTCTAACCCCATGCTAACATCCTTCATGAACTACGGTGCAACTGGTGCACTGAATCCGATAAATACACAAGGGATGCCTTGGTGTAGAATTTGTCAAACCAAAGGACATCGGTTGGAAGAATGTCTATATTTATAGAAAATAGTAAGCATGCCAACTATTCTATATTGGAATTTTTTTCGATAAGGACATGATGAGAAATATTGCAAAGCATGTCATTTATTGCATGAGAAGATAGTCGACACCTACCTGATGAAGAATGGAGAACATATACAAGAATAACGAGTCTAGGAATAATTTCCTCAGGCCCAATACCTGTAGGCTCAATATCCTAAAATACAATACCCACAGGAACAATACCTTTAACCTATAGGAGGTGGATGTTTTAGATGACAAGGATGAGGATGAGGATTTGGTCACGTAAGATGCCAAGTCATTCATTATAATTGTGGAAAACCTGGAAATTTTCCTAGATAATGCATTAATCCTACATCGACATGCTCATACTGTAAAGCACTGGATCACACTGTTGAAGAATCTCGGTAGTTGATTGCAAAGTGGAAGGATAGAAATATGGGAAACTAGAACCAGTGTCATAATTCTCATTCAAATATATAAATATTTTCGTTGAACTGAGAGAACCTAATGTTGTCATCCTGACAAAAGGAGGTGCTACGACAAAAGAAGATCAAGAACCACTATATGGAAAAATGAGAGTGCAACCAGCACAACAGAAGAATATTTTGTTTGATGTTTCGAAGGAAAAATAAGTATTCTTGGATGTTTGACATGAGTTCTTTAATAGGAATCAAGCTTCGAATTTTGCTGCTGCACCAAGTGAAGGACCAATATTGGACATGCCTCAAAGATTCGAGCAACTATTTCAAAAGATACAGATAGAAAATGTTAGTAAATTGAAATAATTATTTAAATGTTTTCTAGCAACAATAACAGATAAAAATGTTGTAGTAGAAGTATCATCCTTAATATAAGAAGCTCAAGAAGAAGTGTGATTAGAAAGGAGGGTTAACCACATTTGGAAAAGATTGAAAACTAGTCGTGATCTGGACTATGCAAATAGGTGATTATGACATGGATTATATTATTCTTGATTTGGGTTCTGATGTTAAAATCATTACTAGACAAACATGGGAAAGTAAGGGAAAGCTGAGACTAGTGTGGTCTCCTGTCTAGCTAAGATTATTCAATCAGTCGAAGGTGTTGCCTATTGGTCAAATGACACAAGTTCCGGTTGAGATAGAAAGACTTAATACATATGCAGATTTTGAATTCATAGATATTATTGATGATACTAATCAGTATCCTGCATTGTTGGGTATCGAATGGGCCATGGATAAACATACCATTATCAATTTTAAGAAGAGTATCTTAATGTTCAAAGATGACGATCTACGGGTGGTCGCACCACTTAATCCTTTAGAAGTCCATAGGTATGTCGAGCAGGTAAATAATGAAGGACAAGATGCATATAAGGATCATATATACAATATTACCTCTCCAGTGGATGATTATTTGAATCCGACAATGAATGGAAAGATTAGCTGACGAAGTGTTAGTTCCTTCCCATAAAATTCATAAGAAGCTTTGGAGAATTACTAGAACTGAATCCATGAAATATCAATGAAAATATCCGCTAGAATTACAAGATCAGTGCAACAAGTAAGTACTGAGCTATGTGATCTACATACCTATGAATTTTTATCTAACCTGGAGTCTTTTCTGACAAAATTTGAAGATAAAGTGACATAATTTCAGTGGTTTTTAGCTCTGGACTTTGCATTGAATGCTACACTTGCAAGATGGTTGGTGGCACACAAGCAGAATATTTCAAAATCGTCGCAATACTGAGGACTATTGGAAGTTCAATTTGGAGAAAATATTCTTAATAATGGTCCAAATTATACAAGGTTGACTAATTCAGTTGACCATATTGAACATTGTCGTGCGACATGGGAGACATCATCGCGGTAGGAATGGGTCGATCAATTTATACATAATTTGGACATGATACATAGGAACTCGTATACATTAGTGCAGTTGCGATGAGGAAAGTTGAGTTGGAAGATATAGATGGAATTTTCACACATACTTTTGAATTTACCGATGATCATACTTCAATTGATGTTGCTCTACAAGTAATTATGTTAAAATATTGTAACTACAAAATATATTCTACTTTTGGTAATTGTATTTCTCCTTTGGGAGTTGTCACTAATGTAATTGGTCTTGTAAGATTCATTGAAAGAATCAATGTAAACCTCTAAATCTAAGTCGGGTGAATAGTATCCTTGATTCATTATAATAAATATTAATTTGGTGTCCTACTAGTCAAGTCAACCCTGTCAATTATAAAAGTTGGCCTAGTTATGTTTTAGGACAAGTCAAGAGTCAAATACTAGCCTAGATCCAAATCCTAGGCTCTATCAAGTGCCGAGAGGGATCCAATCTCTCGACAGAAAACATCCTTGAGCACAATACCTGAGAAGAGTACAATATAATATTTTTAGCGATAGTGTTCAAGCATATCATGGAGTTATGCATGAATTATAAGTCACAACCATGCTTACAGTTTGAAAAAGAATTACAATTTAACAAAGAATAATCATGAGCTTGGTTTCTACATCATCAATACCAAGATTTTGTTAGAAGCTTCTACACAATATTAAAAATCAAGATTTCTCTCGCTCGAAGGTGTTCTGAAGGTAAAATCTTACATCTACTCTACAAAATTTGCCTAATAATTAAGAACTCATTGTTTAATATTTGTCTCAATGAAAAAAAATTTATTTCAAACAAGGAGGGATTCAAGTAGTTTAGGTTGGACATAAACACAACAACATTTACAAAATGTTATGTGATGTCCCTGGTTTTGAACCCGGTTACATTAAAAAGTACATGATGTATATATTGTAATTAATTGTGGTGAGGAGGTAAAGGAAAAATCCCCACCATCAATTTGGTTGTGTATGTTTCGACAATAGGGATAGTTGTCGATGGTATATCATGCTATCCGGCACATTATAGTTTGGCATAATGTAAATATGCACATAAATTAAAATAAACCTATAGCCAACTACGACGGTGCAACGTTGAATGAAAAGGGAATGATTCCTAAGGTTAAGGGGGGGTTGTCCAACCCGTGGGGGTCATTGGCAGTTTTCCATGTGTCACCACCCTGTTTGTTTTGTTCATCTTCCCTTGTCTCATCCAACCACCACTTTAATGTTCTACTAAGTTGTTGAGGCAGTTATTGCTGGAAGTGGAGGGTAGCAGGACTGTCAGTCTTTGCCACATGCTCACTCCACCAGTCGTCTCTCCACCTTCACATGGGTAAGGAACCATCACTATGCCACTTTCTTGGCGGTTGGGGTTCACTCTCATGCAGGGACGCGCAGGGGGATGGAATCATCTCCTCTCATGTGGGATAAGTTAAAAGGGGTTCATTCCATTATTGGGGGTTCATTCTCCTCTGCCTCACCGATAGTTGGTCTGCAGGTTGGTTCTACCTTTCGCTGGGGATTGCTAGTCTGGGATTTTTCTTTCCCATTCACACAGAAGAATTGTTTCCCCTTTTACATGTTTTGCACTCCTGGTTGGATCAGGTAAGGTCTAGGGTGCTCATCACCGAACTGTGACTGTGGGTTGTATCTTTTCCCTCATGTATGGAGTGGAAGTCTACTTTTCTTCCCCATTCTTCTACCTGTCCAAGTTCTACATCGATGGTATTGAGGATCATTTGAGTGCTGTGAGTCCCTATGCTATGTGGGTGGTGCTCCCTTCCACTTTTTGTGTTGGCTGTATCTTTTTCCCTTGCATACAGGTTGAGAGTCTATTCTTTCCCCTTTTCTACCTGAGTGATTTCTCCAACAATTACATTGGATATTGGGTGTGTTGTGGGATCGTGGATGTGGTTGGTTTTTGATTTCCACATATGTTGGCTGATTTTTCCCCTGTCTATGATGGGATTTTTTCCTCTTCCCTATTTTGGGATTATGTAATGTTTCCATAGTTTTCATTATGAGTTTGTACTATTGATTTACCCTAGTTTTGGGTCGCTTCTTGGTTGCTAAGGCTGTAGACATCTTTTGGGGATTATTTCTGAGTTGTTTTGGCCATGCTAGGGCCAAGAACAACTCTGGAGCATGGTTTGACCTAAACTGCGTTTCATCTTTTGTTTGGGGTTGTCACCTTATTGTCCTTGCCTTCTTTATAGAGATATGAGCTATTTGTTTTACTGCGGCCCATAGTGGTTGGTCTTTGGACTGTTGAGAGTAGGATTAGAGGCTGGGTATGCTTGAGAAAACTGGTGTTTGAGGCCACCGGCTTAGCATTTAGCCTTTACTAGCTCCATGACAGCCTGATAAAACCCACTATAGGGGCTTGGCTGATTTGTGTACCTTGGCTATGTGTAAGCCTGCTTTGACCCTTATTCCTTAAGGAATCATGCCTAGCTCGGTGGTGGTAGTGTCTCTGAGAGATTGATGAGCACACTGGCCTATTGGGTGGAACGTTGCAGCAACGTAGCTGGTTGTAGGACGAGTTCCTATCGAATGAGTATTCTCGTCCACTTTACATATACAATTATATTTACTGATTAATGAATATGATGAACATGTGGCATGCTTGAATGAATGTATGTTTGCTTCTGCTATGTATATGAAGGATTATGCATCTTAGTATGTATTATGTTTAAGCTTTCTATTTCAGCATTATATGCCTGTTCGTGTTCATGGGGTTGCTTGCCTATATGTTTGGTGTTATTAATGTCCTCTTTTCCAGTCAGAGGGTCGGGGATGTGGAAAAATGGTATCAAAGCCAAAGGTTGTAGCATGGGATTGAATGGGCCATGAAAGGTCAGATAGTAGAGGCAGGTTGCCTTTTGCCCAGCAGAAAAACAGAAGAAAACCTATGCATGACAAGAGAATTTTGGAAAATTCATCTAAGTATTGGAATCATCGGATCATCGAAGGACTTAGTCTGAATTTCCGCCGATGCATCGGATCACCTAGTCGAAAGAATACCTGAAAGGGACCCACGACAGAAAATACACAAAACACAAATTGCCTAAGTGTTAAAAAAAAATCGTCGGCGATCGGCGCCACTAAGATGAAGCGATCGTTGAAACATCCGCGGAGGTTAGTAGCTAATGCATCCGCTGTTGTGGATACTTAAGGGAATATCCACCCAATGGATAGTTGATCCGACGGCTGATGCAATGGAAGATAGAGAAGAATTTCTGAAAATTTTTCTAAGTGTCGACTTCGTCATCCATCAGAGCATGATAGCTGATGACATCACCGATGAACAGAGGAAGGTATTAGATGATCTGCGCCGCTGTTGTGAATAGATAGAAGAATATCCTTCCAATGGATAGAGCCTGGGACTGCCAACACCATAAATAAAGTCTTGAAAATTTTTCTAAGGCCCAAAATCATCAGTTAGCAGAAGAAGATAGTGTTTCATGCGTCTGCCGTTGCGGAATCCTAAAGCACTAGTCTTCCGACAGGGAGAAGCTTCGACTATCAATGCTGGTCAAAATCATGATTTAGTTCATCGATCAGAAAGTATTAGCAGATTGGACTACCGATCGAAAAAGGATTAAAGATGATGAGCCACCATTGTAGCTGCTGATCAAACTAACCCACCGACGGAAGTTAGTCTTCCACTCTTCGATGCTGAGGTGTAGTGGATTATGGAGGCGACAAGCAGTTACTTGATCAGTGAAGGATAATGGAGATGGAACTGACAGAGTCAATGGAAGATAGAGAAAGTTTTCGCCAACAGAAGAAGAAAGTTTTGAAATTTTGTTTAAGTGTTGAAATCATCAGCGGAAAATAGTTGATAGAGCGCCCACCATTGCGGGTGACTAGGGAACTAATCGTTCGATGCAGTATTTGCTAGTCATTTCGATAGCCGATGCGGCGAAATAAAGTGAAAATAGAAGAGAAAAAGTTTCGAATATTTTTCTAAGAAATAAAATCATTGGTGAAATTTTTATGACGGAACCGCCAATGCGGCAGTGGACCCCGAGAGAAATTAGTTGTCCGAATTACCGATTCCATTGGAAGAAAATAGTTGTTAGGATCGCTGACACCATGGAAGAATTTAGTTGTTTATCAGCCCACCATTGTGGCTTCCGTATGGAATAAAACATCGATACGTAGCACTTAGTGCTTCCAACTTCCGATGGGCTTGTGACCGCGGAAGACATAGGAAGAATGGTCATTGAAATCACCAAGGAATACAAGATGGAAGAGCCGATATCACGGAAGAAAAGACTACAAGAAAATTCAAAATTTTCTCCAAGGCACGAGATCATCAGCCATCAGGAAATGACAGAAAATCAGATCACTGATCGAAAAGGAGTCAATGAAGGTGACCTGCCATTGCAGGAGCTTAGTCAACTCTCCTGCTAATGCACTAGTCTCTCCTCTCACCAATGCTGAGGTGTTTAATGTATAATGGTTCCAAATTTTGATAACCTACTATGGTGGCATGTGCTCGGGAGTACCAACACTACGGAAGAGTTAGGGCTTGTGGAAACCACCATTGTGGATGCCTAAGAGGACTGAGTGTCTGATGCCTCAGTAGGATGCCGCTCCGATTGCCGATAAGCTTTGGTCTGCAGAAATTATAACGGGATTGTTGGCAACCATTGTGAAATGATAGACCACTACAGACTGATACAGCAAAAGAAATTAGATATTTTAGTCACCAACATGGCAAGAGATTGGTAAGGAGAAGACCCAACGAGCAGTAGTTGACATCGCCGATTGAAAGCTCAGCCGGTTCACCCACGGAAACTGTAGAGAGACCATTTTCCATCGTTGTGGTTGCTCAAATGACTATGCACCTGATGAACATTCAATCTTTTTGCTGATACAAATCGGAAGTCTAACCATTTTGGCCATCGAAACACTGGAGAGAAATAAAGGAACAGAAAGCCGATGAGTTAGTTGGTTTGACCATCAAGGAATCAGAAATATATCAGGGAAGAGGTCCGATTGGGCCTAAGGAAATTTGAGCTTTCTAGAGAAATTTCTCAGTAATTTTTCAAGCAGCTTTCAACTGTTTGCAGTGGAATTTTTAGCAAATTCTAGCTAGTGTTCCAGTGGGTTTTGCAATGAATTTCTGATTGGGTTTCTCAGTAGTTTCAAGACTAAAAAGGAATAAAACCTTGGGTGACTAAATTTAACATTCCCAACCAAAATATAGTTGAAGTGGTGTGGTTTTCACACCCAAGGTCAGAATGAAGCATGTGGATAGGCAGTGGAAAGCTTATCCAGAAGGGAACAAGGGAAAGTCACCAGAATCTGAGTATGGAGCAGCAAAGTGATAGTGATTGCTTGAAAGAGAAATGTGTTCCGGTCAATATGGACAAATCCAGGAATTGCATGCCTAGAGGTAGCAATACCATGAAGTCAAACGAGCTGTTGTGTGGAAGAGTAGTTCCATGCGAGGATGTGGGACTTGGAAGGGGAAGTTTCCTTAAACCCTATCTACTGATTATGAATACATTTCATAAGTTTTATACATGAAATGTATGAGTATATGCTTTGCATGCATAGGATATTACATGTGCATTTATAATGAACCACTAATGATAGTTATTGCATTGGTGTTGGAATTAGTGGGAAAACCAATGACAACATGGACCTGGCTGAATATGTTGCTGATGCTGATAAATGAGACCAGCAACCCTATGGAGAAAGGGATAAGGCAACCAGTCCATAATCAAAAGTTGATGAGCAAATTCTGCAATCTCCTGCAAGGGACCAACCAAATTGGTCATGCCAAGGGTGTAAGTAGGACCCATGAAGGTAAGACTTGATTATGACAAATTCCAAGGAGTGGTAAAGGTAAGAGACCTCATACCATGTGGATATTTGAATGTTATCCTACATTAATATAGAAAGGTGTCATGCCTTTATATGTTGATTGAGCTTAGTAGCCCAAGGAAAGTAAGTACTAATGATCTTGATTATAGTAATGCACCTTATATGAAGTAGTCATGGTTAGGCCATGCATGGTATGTTGAATGCATAGTATTCCTGAATCAATGCAAGGTAGCATTGAATGGATATGCGTTAAAATATTTTATGAATATTGTAGTTATGCATTGAATGGATACATATGAAGGGTGTGAGTGACTAATTGCATAAGTATAGGTGCAAATGTTGTGATGCATTGCATGAATTCATTGAGATAAGTGCATGTGCTAACTAATGGCTGAAATGATGAATTGATGACAATTCTGGAACCATTTCAAGAGTTGTTATGAATGCAGGATAGTAAGTGCATGAAGAGGATAGTCATGATCAATTGGCTGCCAAAAATGCTCTATGGATGGGCTAGGTGGTACAATGTTACACTTGTGAAGTAAGGAGTATCTAAACAATTCATTTTTTAAATGTGACTATACCTTGCAAATTTCAGTATGCTAATGATTGCATGAAGTAAATGAGTTTTGGTAATGTTGATGTGATTAGCAGCTGGAAGTATTTGAATTTTATAAATTCTGAAAATGCTTCAATGATTGTTGCAGCAATGAAAAAGTTATATGCATCAAGACTTACCAAGTGTTTGGGTGATTGAAGTTCAGGTTTCAGGTAGATTGTTTGGGGCATGGAAAAATGGGTAAGACCATGACAAAGACCGGAATCTACCATGTGAAAGAGCCAAACCTCATGAGAAGAGTCTCATGGCTATGAAAATAGTTTGTATGTATAATGAGTTGTCAATTTGAATTTGTAAATTTCAGATTTGAGAAATTGCTGACAACTACTAATCACTATTGGCTTGCATAGAATTGTGTCAGGAGGACGCATTGTAAGTGGGTGTCCATGTTATACTAGTAAGCATAAAATCATAATGGACATGATGGTGCTACTTACAAGACACCCACAATTGAGGATCACCTCATTGCCAAGCAAATCAATTTCTGTAGTAAACAGAGTTGCAATTCCTATTGAATTTAATTGCTAATGTCATTTGCTTGGTTATGGACAATCAATTTGGATTGTATTATTAGATAATGATTGACTGTTTAGATATTTGATGAATGTTCCAGAGGTACACATTGCAGGAAGATTATGTGTGATCGCCTGCAAGAGACAAACTTCATGGGAAGGTTTTCCCTTATCTTGAAATGGGTTTCAAGGAAAACTCCATTGGACATTCTGGAAATGTCTCATCTGCACTACATGTTTGGTAAGAAACATGAGTGAGATGGCATAGATTAAGTCAGTAAGACATGTGTGGATATGAAATGTAAAAAAGGAATTGGGGTGGAAAACCGAGGGACTGTCAAATAAGAGAAGGGTGTCCCCATTCCTCCTCAATGAAGGAATACTGGCCTGACAAATGGATAAGTCTTCTGTGACCCTAGCAAAGAATATGCATATTAGATTGTTAAAATTCCATATGCAAAACATGTTTTGATTTTATTTCCATTAGGACTGATTGCTTGAGTATGAATAGCACCTACATGATACACACCGGACAAGGGTACACACTTTTCCGATGTCGGATCATGGAAGGATTTTTCAATGTTGATTACACCCCAGGGAGTGGAAACACTCCTAGTGTCTCAATACTTGATAGTGAATGGTGTGAAATATGGTTACAATTTTAGAGAAATAATGCTAACAAATATGCTTATATTTCTTGTGTTGTTAGGATAAACAAAGGTAATTTCGTATTATACACTAAATGGACAATGGCCTGAACTCATCCTACCTTCTATAGAGAAGGGGACCAACCATGTGGGGAGGATCCATGGTTGAGAGGTCTAAAAATAGACCAG
>LPNX010150881.1:16856-28209 GCA_001517045.1 Pseudotsuga menziesii | reverse complement strand
TATACATATGTAAATATATATATATATATATATATATATGTATATATGTATATATATTAAAATATATATATTTTAATATATATATTTCAATATATATCTTGAAATATATATATATTAATATATTTTTTGTTTGTTTGTAGGATGCGTTGGGAGGAAGAGAATTAATAGTATTGGTATGAAATACTATTCAAATTCTTATTCCATTTTCCCCAACTTCTCTTCCCTGCTACCAGGACGATTCTCATTGTCTCCCATGGCTTCACTTTATCTCAATCATCACAATCTCCTCCTGCTGTTACTACTCCTCTTATTTTGAAAACTCCACTCCACAACAGGTAATGGCCCAACTTCCTTCAAGCACACTAACTGGGTTTCATAGGAATCCATAGCACTGGACAAATATACATCATAAGTAAATAGAAGTAACTATTAATAGCTGAAATTCACATGAGGAACGCTACATAACGTTACAACATTTCCCTCATAATCGGAAATCATAAGTAAATAGAAGTAAATATTTATAGCTGACATTTACATGAGGAATGTTACATAACGCTACAACATCTCCCTCATAATTTGAAATCATAAATAAATAGAAGTAAATATTTGTAGCCAACATTTACATGAGGAACGTTACATAACATTACAACATCTCCCTCATAATATTTATAGCTGACATTTACATGAGGAAGGTTACATAACATTAAGTTACAAGATATCCCCCATACTGGGCTATAGAGCACCTCTCAGGAGATGTGCCTCCTTCATCTGTACTCACTTCACTTAATCAAGTTTGCACAAGAAAGAAGAGAGAAGTAGTTGTCTTGGGTTTTACACTGTTTTGGTTGAGTTCTGTACTGAGGAAGTTTTGGTGTGTTTTCTCCCCCATGAGGGTTTCCCAGGATAAATATTTTTGTTCTCTTGTAACTGTACTTGTTCTTTCGGTGATCCGACCATCTTAATTTTTTTTATAATGTCATCTAATCAATACAAAAACTTAACAAATCAAGACTAATATATTTGAAGATATTCATGTGTTGACAACAAATTTTTATCAAAGTGACGCGACAGTCCAACATTGGATGGAATTCTATAATGTAAGAGGAGAACCTGATGATGATGACCCACACACCATAAATATTCCTAAGTCTAAAGGTACTCACATGGTGGAAGGATTATGTGTGTCAAGTGACAAGTTTTCGAATCATTTGAAAATATAGAAGGTGAATATTGGTTCTTCAAAGAACCCGAAGTTTGTTAATATTGGAGAAATGGGATGATGAGACTGTGAGAAAGATTACATACCTACTACATGAGTTTCAGGATCTGTTCTCCACTAAGTTTTCTCAAATGAAGGGAATTGTTGGAGATATTGGAGAAATGAAGATTACATTGAAGCCCAATACAAATCATGTTAAATTGTGACCATATCGGCTCAATCCGAGGTACAAAGAAAAAGTTAAAATAGAATTAGAAATAGTGTTAGATGTGGGCATTAAAAAACCTGTTGAAGAATCTAAGTGGATTATCCCTATGGTACTACAAGATAAGAGAACTATTGGTGAAGTGTGTATCTTCGTCGACCTAAGAAAGCTAAACAATGCCTTCCTACACGACCCATTTCCAACACCGTTTATAGATGAATTATTGGATATTATTGGGGGAAAATAAATATATTCATTTACTGATGGGTTCTCTCGTTACCATCAAATCAAAATTGCAATGGAATATCTACATAAGAAAACATTTGTGATGGCGTGTGGATGTTTCCAGTATATGGTAATTCCTTCTGGACTCAAAAATGCTCCTGATATATTTTCTAGGACAAAACATAAACGCCTGCAAGCTATACTGGATGCTTGAACCAAAGGATATAAATATGTTGTTTTTTTGTGGTAAGACTCACCTAAACCATTAAATTGTAGCATTATGAATATGAATTGTTTGTTATTTTTGGTAGGATACTTTTCGGGGCAGGGTTTGTGAGTGCCATTTGGTTGAAGGTGTTCAATATATGGGATATGGTTATTATAACTGTGAAGGTACACATGATATCTTTTAAATTTTAGTTGTTTCATTATTGGCTCACAGTAGAAAATTCACAATTCACTTTTTCTTCTTTGTGTTGTTTCGTCGTGATGATTTTTGAAGTTCTACTTTTCCGTATTCAATATGTTTTTATCATTGATTTACTATTTGATGGGATTAGTTCTTGCATACATGTTTTTTCTAAAATGGAATGTTGATAATAACAATCCACATGATTTTCAATGATGTTAGTTCATATGGTTTCTTTTGATTTTAAATTTATAAAATTTGATTTTATTGAGACTTACAAGTTGTTCCATACAAAATTCATATTACATTCATCACACTAGATGTGTGTGTGTGTGTGTGTGTGAAAGAAAGAGTGAGATAGACTAGTCGGAAAAGGAAGCCAATGGGATAGAGAGAGACACAATGATTTGGACTAGTTGTGAAAGTGCAGGCAGACAAGGGCACCATGAACTCTTACATGTTAATATAGACAACAATTTAAAAATTAATCAAGTAGTAATCTAGAAATTAAATTACAATACACCAAAATCAGTCTAAAATTCTTGGCACTAAGTCTCAAATTAAGAGATCAAAAGTCATCCAACTCTCAAGAGCCTATTGAGACAATATTATTTAGGACACTAAATTATATATTGCTGGGTGTGAGATGAAGTATGCATGAATAAGTTTGTAATGCATTTTTCCATCCTAACAATGCCTCCTTGATTTTGTATCAATTTTTAACCATGCCTCTATTGAGGTTTACAAAAGTGGAAAATATCAACAAATGTGTTCACAATCAATGGGGGGACTTAGAACTTGGTCAATACAATGTTGAAAGTGAATTGTTTGCTTGCTTTACAATAATCATGTCAAACGTGAGTACCGGTAATTTCTTTACATAAGCGATTCTGAAAAATCAATTACAGACTTAACCATACAGCTATAAAAATCTTTGGGTGTGATTAGGCCTGAAATAAAAAGATCTCAGGATCAATATCTTGAAATGGAGGGAAAAGTGCTACCATTTGTGAGTGGCAAGGGTAGTGTACTGCTTATGAAACCTATAAATTAGAAGGTTAGCTATGCAAAGCCTCTTGTTTTGGAATATTGAAAGCTGTAACCTTTGTTTCCTCAATATTGAATGTTAGTTTTTTATTAGTACAAAAGTAATGAAGGAAGCCTAGTCGCTTCTGCAACTACAAGCGCTCAACTGTATGATGTAGAAACCCCAAATCATCATCATATAGAAATTTGTGAATAATTATATTAAGAAGGAAACAACCATAATTTGTTCCTATATTGGCCTGACCATAATCCTCTTCCTGAATTGGGTATAAGATAAATCAAAGAGGGGAGATGGGACACCTGTGTTTTTGTCTAGTGGTGTTGAAAATGCTATCTGTGAGCCTTCTTGTTTTGTGAATCTGCACCATTAGTTGTGTAGAGTGACATGAGAACAATCTGAACCCTGTCTTGAATCCATGACCTAATGCAACCAATCAAATAATGGTTTACATGGAATTATGTTTACTTGGTTTTAGATCTTAATAAAAAAATGATCAAGAGAGTCAATTTCTTGTAGTAGACCTCATATGTGAGTAGTCGAAATATTTTTATTGGCCATTCGTGAAAGTAGACATGGAATAGATATCTAAATACATAATACCAAAATGTGGTTTCTTCTGATTGTGATAAACCTATTTCATAAGCTTGTCTCTAATGTTGTTGTCTTATAAACTACAGAAGCATATTTATCAGGTGTAGAGCCTATGATGCAAAAGATGTGAAGTGAGATTTGACACGTGGATGCACAAATATTGGTATCAATTCGCCAATAGGTTTGTATGGTATTTAGAGCATTTAGTACATTTTGAGTGACTTGTTGTTATTAACTGCTCTTGCTCTCTTTGCAGTTACCATATTATATTAGGAAAGTGAGCACCCTTACATTTTCATAATGATTGGGATAATTCTCCTGCAATTTGTGCTAATGTGTTTTTTGAAGCCCATTTGAGTTGTTCGAGTCACGCCATTGTTGGGTAAAAGCTCACATGATCCCTGTTCAATTAATTTTTTAGTAGCCGTATCCTAACTAGAATAGAATTGTTGTAAATGCTCCCTAAAGACTATAATATTCATGACTAGATTAGATAGACCCAAATTTATACCTAATTCTTTACCTTTCATACATTGAATGACTAATTGGCAATTACCCAAAACTTGTCACTTTTCCATCCCATGTTACTCTTCCAACATCATGAGAATTTGAAACATCCTATATTCTTCCATGTTATTGGAACCTATATGAACTCTATAATACAAAGGGGATCCCACTATGTTATGATAGGAAGAGGGCACCTTCTTCTCTACATCAACTTAGAACCCTATGAATTAATGGCTTGATAGCCTTTCAATGAGCTTTAATAACTTTAATTACAAAAGGCCCCCCATAAAAAAAGGATGGGTGGAAGGGTGCCCCTTACAGGAGAATAGTCATAGTCAATGGTAGCATAGAGCGGACTGCTTTTCTCGCTAGCTCTAGAATATGGTACTATATTTCTTTATAACTACGAGCTTTTCCTCCCTCACTAGCAAGATCTACATCTTAATTAGGTATAACCAACTTGGATAGAGATAACCCCATCAATGATGGAAATATGTATCATTATATAATTATGCGGTCTGGATTACCAAGATATAACACAATGCGATAATAAAGTGATAGTAATGCTTCCCATAGTCCTCCAGCAAGTAAGCCTCTAAGTCCTCATCCACCTCAGCCTCTGATTTCAAACAAATAAACTCATGGTTTTGTTACTACTATACTACTTACACAATTTGCTTACTCTGTCTAAAATGGCTATATGATTTTCTCTATTAAAAGGATTTTGTATAAAGCCTTACTTCAATTCTATTTCCTTGTTAGTTGGAAACAAGAAATTTGTATGCACAACAGCAAGGGTGTTATTTGAGTAGTAGTGGTGGGCGATTGGATGGCAGATTCAATTACTAGTAGGGTGTAGACTTTCCATGGTTAGTTTTTATCCTAATTATTTAAGGGAATGGATACCATCACACTGAAAGCCTCACAGATTACAAATGAAAAATTGCTTTTGGATCTACGGATTCAAGCTATGATATAATAACTGGTCTGGGATGTGGTGTGAGGTGGCTCCCAATTAGAAATTTATTTTAAATCACCTAAATCTTTTAATAACTTCAATCTTGCGGTGTCGTTTAGTGATTTTTGTGTGGAAGGGCCCATGCATTTCATTTTCCATGCTATCCAATCTTGCTTTATGAGTAGAATGAGTATGGAGTGGAGTAACCAATGTGTCTGCTCCTTTCCCAAATTTGCAGGGGGTGGTGAGAGAGCTTGCTAATGCAGTTTATCCCTTTGTTAAGTGCTCGTTTTCCTTTTTAGCTCGACGAGAAACAGGCTTATAATTTTCTCCTTGTAAAAATTGAAAATTGAAAAGTGAAAGGGTGCAGGTTGACAGCATAAGTTGGGTTGGTAGCAATAGGTTGTTGCACTAACATTTTTCGAATAGGTTGAAGAAGTCAATACGAATGTTGTAAGTGTAAACCAAGCCCTTCCAATAGA
Source organism: Pseudotsuga menziesii (assembly GCA_001517045.1). Taxonomy (NCBI): domain Eukaryota; kingdom Viridiplantae; phylum Streptophyta; class Pinopsida; order Pinales; family Pinaceae; genus Pseudotsuga; species Pseudotsuga menziesii. Next base: position 22,565 of record LPNX010150881.1, on the reverse strand, counting down.
AGGGTTCTGACTTTAATGAATCCATAGGGCACTTGTCACGTAATGATGGCCTCCCTATGGGTAACCATCAAATTTTCATTCATTCATAAAGTAGGTTGGCTTCAAAAGTTCATAGTGTTGCTCAAAGTAAGTTCCCAAGCATGATGGAATCCAAAGGGTAGTATGATCCTACGACAAGTTGTTCCTTTCATGTGTAACTCCATATACTTCCTTTCATCAAGTAGGCATCAAAAGGTAATGGTAATAATTTGTTTAAAGTGAGCCCTCCTTTACAATCTCCACTGGGAATAGTTTGTCAATGCAATGAGGCAGTTTCTACAATCCAACGACTGGTGCTGTCCAATAGAAGTAATAAAGGAGGCATAAGAAGGTACTCCCTAAACCCAAGAAGGAGCATTCTTCCCTATTTTAAGTAGAGGATAGTTCATCCTCTATTAAACAAATAATGCCCCATGAAGATGCTTCTATGTAAAAAAATCCCTAAGTTTGGGTCGATGCAAGCTATGGAAGACGTCACACTTATTGTTGAATTTCCATATGCTTAACTAAGACATCAGTATCTCATTTCATTTTCATAACAAAAGCATATAAACAAGACCACTGAAAGATAGACAAGCACAACCATACAAAAGGAACATAAAGATTTATCCTAGGAAAACCCTAAAGGGAAAAACCCAGCAAAAGCTTCCTCAATATAGATGCCCCAAAAAGATAAAATATAAAACCACCAAGGAGATCAAAGCCTGATCCTCCTCCTTCTCCAACTACTTCTCTTCTCCACTAATGTGCTACACAAGTGAGAGTGTGTGCTCAAATGAGGAGAGCTACACTTCTATTTATATTCATCCGTTCACTTCAATTAACTCATTCGACATGTAGGCTCGAGTTAATCATGTAGGCTCGAGTTACAGATGTAGGCTCAAGTAACCACACTGGGGTGGTAATGACCCACCTTTACAATTAGAGGGGACAACCTCATGACTCTTATTAGTTCTTCTGATTAGAAGCATTGGGGTATAAGATACTACAAGTGGTTCTCCCGATAGGACCATCGGAGACCACAAAAGATACATATAGAATATTCTTCGAAGTTACAATATTTCAACACTCCCCTTAATGAGAAGGGTATTCTACAACAACATCAACAACAACAATAGTAGGAGAGACATAGAGGACATCATCAGCATCATCAGGGTAACACATCTATAAATCATTGGAAGCTTTTCAACATTATGTAGTCTTCATCATCATTAATACTTTGACTGATTCTATCAGCAACATCTTCAGCACTTTGACCTTTCGATCAGCAACATCATCTTCAACACTTTGACCTTTCGATCAGCAACATCATCTTCAACACTTTGACCTTTCGATCAGCAACATCATCTTCAACACTTTGACCTTTCGATCAGCAACATCATCTTCACCACTTTGACCTTTTGATCAACAACATCATCTTCAACACTTTGACCTTTCGATCAGCAACATCATCTTCAACACTTTGACCTTTTGATCAACAACATCATCTTCACCACTTTGACCTTTTGATCGGCAAAATCATCTTCAGCACTTTGACCTTTCAATCAGCAACATCATCTTCAATACTTTGACCTTTCGATCAGCAACATCATCTTCAGCACTTTGACCTTTTGATCAGCAACATCATCTTTAGCACTTTGACCTTTCAATCAACAACCTCATCTTCAGCACTTTGACCTTTTTATCAGCAACATTATCTTCAGCACTTTGAACTTTCGATCAGCAACATCATCTTCAGCACTTTGACCTTTTGATCAGCAACATCATCTTCAGCACTTTGACCTTTCGATCAGCAACATCATCTTTAGCACTTTGACCTTTGGATCAGCAACAACATCATCATCATACTCTGATCTTTTGATCAGAAATATCATCATGAAAACATCAACATCATTATCAACACAACAACATCATCAAAACATCAACATCATCATCATCAAAACATCAACATGATCCTTCCTTTTGGAATTATGGGATCAACATGTCTGTGGTACTCAGATGATTCTTCCTGTCAGAATTGCGGGATTTAGGTATTTACGGAGTTACTAACGATCCTTCCTTTCGGAATTACGGGATCAACACATCTGTGGAGCTTAGACGATCCTTCCTTTCGAAATTACGGGATCAAGTCTTTATGGAGCTACTAACGATCCTTCCTTTCGGAATTATGGGATTTAGGTCTTTACGGAGTTACTAATGATCCTTCCTTTCAGAATTATGGGATCAACACATTTGTGGAACTCAGACAATCCTTCCTATTGGAATTACAAGATCAACACATCTGTGGAACTTAGACAATCCTTCCTATTGAAATTATGGGATCAACTCTTTATGGAGCTACCAACGATCCTTCCTTTCAGAATTACGGGATTTAGGTCTTTACGGAGTTACTAAGGATCCTTCCTTTCAGAATTACGGGATCAACACATATGTGGAACTCAAACAATAATTCCTATTGGAATTATGGGATCAACTCAATGATCCTTCCTTTTGGAATTACGGGATTTAGGTCTTTATGGAGTTACTAATGATCCTTCCTTTCGGAATTATGGGATCAACACAGTTGTGGAAATCAGACAATCCTTCCTTTTGGAATTATGGATCAACACACATTCTCGAGTACCGAAGTCACTGGATCTATTCTGAACCGAGGTTCAAGGATGATACAATCCTACCACCTTCTCGATGACCAAAGTTCACCAGATCCATTCTGAACCGAAGTCCAAGGATGATACAATCCTGCCACCTTCTCGATGACTGAAGTTCACCGGATCCATTCTGAACTGTAGTCCAAGTATGATACAATCCTACCACCTTCTCAATGACCGAAGTTCACCGGATCCGTTCTAAACCGAATTCCAAGGATGATACAATCCTACCACATTCTCGATGACCGAAGTTCACCGGATCCGTTCTGAACCGAAGTTCAAGGATGATACAATCCTTCCACATTCTCGATGACCGAAGTTCACCAGATCCATTCTAAACCGAAGTTCAAGGATGATACAATCCTGCTACATTCTCGATGACCGAGGTCACCGGATCGCTTCTGGACATTTATCCCAGGATGATACAATCCCTCTTCATTCTTGAATACCGAGGTCTCCAGATCACTTTAGGGCAAGTGCTTAGGGATGATACAATCCCACTGCAACATCACTACTCCCCCTTTCGGGGAAGGTCTTTTCAAACCACACCAAGCTTATCTCAGAAGTGTTTGAACTTTACTTGGGACAGAGGTTTTGTCAACACATCATCATCTAAACCATCATCATCTACATCTTCGGTATGTGAATACTGAACTATCTCAATCGGTATCTCTAGTATGTGAACACTGAAAGAATCATCATCTATATCTTTAGTATATAAATACTGAAAGCATCATCATTTCTATATTCAGTATAGAAATACAGAATCATCATCATCTACATCTACAATATGTAAATACTAAAACATCATCTATATCTTCAGTATGGGAATACTAAAACGTCATCATTTGCATCTTATCTCGTACGTATAAATACTGGATTTCTATGTGTTACGACGGAACACAGGGTTCCCTGTCATCACAACTCTGGTTATCACATAGAATCATGGTAGTGTCCAACTCTAGGTTGAATAATCCTGACATCAGTGAGCTACTATATATTCTTCTTCGGCTGTTCTTAGAGCAACACTAAACTACTTTCTGCTAAACCATGAAATCATAGCAGATCCCAGACTATAACATCCACCTGTTGTACTGCTTTTTCTATCTGAGATAATACCAGCCCAATTTGCATATGTATAGCCATACAATCTATACTTATGGCTACCATAATAGTATAGACCAAAATCTATAGTCCTCATCACATGTTTTGTAGCTACCAAGTGACCCCATATAGGTTGAACTAGATATTGACTTAAGGTGTTCACAGCAAAACAAATGTTTGGTATAGTATTTGTTAAATACATCAATGACCCAACGATCTGTCTGTAATGAGTTGCATCCACTAACTTTTATAAGTCACCAGCTACCAGCTTCATGTTGGAGTCCATGGGTGTGGCCATGGCTTTGCATTCCAACATATTGAATCTCTTCAATATCTCTACCACATACTTTCCTTGGTTGAGAAATATTTCTTTGTCATACTTCTAGACCTAGGAAATAATGCATTAAACCAAGGTCTTTCATTTCAAATTCTTCTACTAGTTTATTCTTGCTTTCCATGATCTGTTTCTCATTTCGTTTCAAGAATAAGTCATCCACATATAATAACAGGATGACAGGTTCATCTTCTACAACCTTGTAGTAAAGGTTAGGATCGAATTTACTGTTGGCAAAGGCCATGCTTGTCAGTAGACTATCTATTCTTCCATACCAAGCTCGAGGGGCTTGTTTAAGGCCATACAAGGCCTTCTTCAATTTGCATACATGAGTATGTCTATATTCAAATTCAAATCCTTGTGGTTGTTCTATGTATACTTCTTCTTCGATCACACCATTTAGAAAATTTGTTTTCACATCCATCTGGTGTAAGTCCCACTTCATCATGGATGCAAGTGCCATGGTAGCTCTAATTGAAGTATACCATGCTACTGGGGAAAATGTCTCTTCATAATCAATTCCCTCTTTCTGAGAGAAACCTCTATCCACAAATCTTGCTTTATACTTCTCAATACTTCTGTCAGCTACATGCTTTATTTTGCATATCCATTTGGAGGATACTATACTCTTTCCTTCAGGTTTGGGAACTGTATTCCAAACAACATTCTAGTATTCTTTCATCATAACATATTCCATGACTTCGTCTTATCGGGTCATCAACATATCCTAGTATTCTGCATTCAACCTTGAAGGTTGGAACCCACTTTACTCTTGGTAAAGTCTCGATCCAGCAGGAAGCTGTCCATCATGTCATACCATGTTGAACTTAGATATCTTCTATAGTCACTCCCCCTGAAGTGGAGTATCATCTTCCCTCTTCATTCTGTACAGGTGGCTCTATGCTTGATATATACTTTTCAATAAAGTATGTCATGTCATAGTCTATTCTTTCTGAGGCAAATCATGAACCTTGATTTGTACACTTGTTCTTGTAGATCCATATGGAAGATACTACGTACTTCCATTTATGTATCGAAATCATATCGTATACATCATTCCCCATGATCAACTGTTTTTCTTTGATCATAGCTTCTTTCATAGCATTCTTTTCTTCATCTTGAGTTATCTTTCGTACCCATGGTGGTCTTCATCCTTCGGCATGGATCTACTGCTCTCTGAAGCTCTTTCTTCCGTCATGGTGTCTCTGGCCCTGGGAGCTTCAGATTCACGTTTATTGGAGTGAATTTTGAATTCTCATCACTTGTTATTTGGAACAAGTCTCGTCGTTGTTTTCTTGTAGGAGGTTGTTCATGACCTTTTCTACAATTCAAATGCACCAATTTGCATGTTTAGAACTATTTCATAAAACATATGCATAACGACAAATTCTTATGCATCATGCAATTGTTTATCCAATACAACATTCATCCATATCTCATGGAAACTTTCTAGATGCCTTCCATCTCTACCATGACATCATTGAGATTGTGCACTAATCCAATATGTCAGCAAAGAGGTTTCATTCTAGATAAGTAGAAATGGAGAGATGTATAGCACCATGAGCTACTTACCGATCATGTATA
>LPNX010150881.1:4107-16788 GCA_001517045.1 Pseudotsuga menziesii | reverse complement strand
CATTAATGCAAACAATCTATCATGCATAACACATCAACTAAATATAATCAAATGCATAACAAAACAATATCATTAAATGACAATTGAATACTTATCTTTCGTTTGTTTCGTGCGTAGACTCCTTATTGATCATTCTCCTTCATCATCTTCTTCATTCAGGAAATAATAATTTCTTATCCAAATGATAAAATGGATAAGAGGTTCATCAAGAATTGAGCTCTTCATATTCCTCATCGCTTGAGGGACCTTCTTTGAATGGTGAGAGCTTGATTTTCAATTTGCTCCCATCTTTCTTCTTCTCTTCTTATGAGATGAGCTTGTTCTTCTTCCTAGAGTCAAATGAAAGTAATCACTCTTTCCTCACATGAATGAATCCCATGATCCTGGGAGGCCATTCAAGGTGGCTATCACCACTTCTGCATTCTCCGCTTCTTCTTCTACGACTTCAAGATGTTTTGCATTCTAGATCTTCACATTCTTCAAATGTTTTCTCGAAGCCATCTTCTGATTTATGTTCTTATCTTCAAATAGCTTGATCAAGGAATCAAACATCTTCGGTGTCTTTATGGAAGACACGTGTGGTACAAGTTGATCCGTGATTGAATCAACAATGATCTTTTTGGCCTTGATCAAGTTCTTCTTGTGTAAGGCTTTGAGCCTCATCTATTTCTAGAACTCGAACCTCTCTACTCATGAAGGTGTCCAATTCATTTTTCTTCAGAGAGATCAAATACTTCCATGCTTGGAAGTTTTCAACTTCACCAATATTATCATCAATTTGATGTGATAGATCACTTTGAAATGAGAACCTCAAATGCAAATAGCAAAAGATTAGATCTTACCGATTTGAGGTGTCTGTCCTACTTCCAGAGCTGGCTGATATAGGGTTTGTCAGAGAAACCCTAATTTTAAAAACTTGGAATCTTTCAGATCTGATTGGATAGAAATATATATCTCTTCAAATGGAGCTGTCCAATGTACTCCTTTTCTAAAAACAGTGGAGGGAAACTCCCAGAACAGGAAGCCCTAGTTTTCCAATTTCTTCTACAGAAATGTCTATTACTGTTTCTATGATATCTCCAAAATGAATACTCCTATATGTTTGAAATTTCACACCAAGGTAGCCCCGCATGTTCCTGATCCAACACCATAGGTTGCATCAGAATTGGTTTCATCAATTGGGATTTATGATCATTTTCCCAATGTGACCTGTTACAAGACTTTTCATAATAGTGAAGTTGTACGTCATGCCACGTCTCATTGGTTCATCTTCCGGTTCTAAAATTTATACCATAGAATTTAAATTCCATGATATTTATGGAACATCTTCAGGAATTCCTTTTGGACCTCTGTATCCCAAGCTATTGCAATTTTCCCTAGGTGTCCTATTTAGGGATGAATTCTGGAAGAGGCTGGAACCCTGACTTGGAGGGATCATATCTCCTAGAATATAGTGAATATGATGCAGAATGTTGGATACAGTGTTCATCCATAGTTTGTTTTCGGTATCTACAATTTTCAGCTCCTTAACCTTTGCCAATATTGAGAGATAGAGAATATACCAAAACTTAGCAATTTTAGTATTTAGGGTTTTTCTAGCTCTGGGTCAAACTAGGTTTTGAATTTCCCTGAGTTTCACCCAACCAAAAATCTTGATCTAGGTCTCTAAAATTTGATTTTGATGAGGAGAGAAATCCTATGCTGGGCTCACTCAAAAATTCTTCTTCTGTAAGAAGCCCTAATTTGACACATCGAAAACTGAAAATGCTCGGAATCTAATTCCGTTTTGATAGAAAGATGCGCCCTTCAATGGAGAGTCAGCCTAGCATTCTTTTGCTAATCGATTGTGGAGAGAGAACCAAAAATTAGGAAGCCCTAGATTCTGTAGCTGCACAATGTCTTATTTTCAGGGTGGCTCTAATACCATGTTGAATTTCCATATGCTTAGCTAAGCCATTAGTATTTCATTTCATTTTCATAACAAAAGCATATAAACAGGATCACTGAAAGATAGACAAGCACAACCATACAAAAGGAACACAAAGATTTATCCTGGGAAAACCCTAAAGGGAAAAACCTAGCAAAAGCTTCCTCAATATAGATGACCCAAAAAGATAAAAGATAAAACCATCAAGGTGATCAAAGCCTCATCCTCCTCCTTCTCCGACTACTTCTCTTCTCCACTAATGTGCTACACAAGTGAGAGTGTGTGATCAAATGAGGAGAGCTACACCTCTATTTATATTCATCCATTCACTTCAATTAACTCATCCGACATGTAGGCTCGAGTTAATCATGTAGGCTCAAGTTACACATGTATTCTCAAGTAACCACACTAGGGTGCTAATGACCCACCTTTACAATTAGAGGGGACAACCTCATGACTCTTATTAGTTCTTCCGATTAGAAGCATTGGGGTACAATATAATACAAGTGGTTCTCCCGGTAGGACCATCAGGGACCACAAAAGATACATATAGAATATTCTTCAAAGTTACAATATTTCAACACTTATGGTGGTTGGGAGTTCTGTAACATGTAGCCATAACGTTATTTTTGTTGTTCAAGTACAACTCCATATGGATTTTCTTATATGGATTCTGTAAAAAAATTTGAACTCATGGTAAACAGATTCTGCACTGTAATACAATTCCTACATAAAGCCAAAAAAATAGAAGAAATAATAACATATAAAAATATATCTCTAATAAATGCTAGAATCTACAAACAAATGTTGTAGAAAACAATAAACAGAATTCAATAGATGACTGCAAGAAATTGTCACTGCTTTTATTAATTATGAACATGAAAAAATCTACTACAAGAAAATACCCCTAAACTACTAGCTACTAGAGTCAAGACTCGATGAATGAATCCATACCCCTGCCCTCTCTCTTATAGATCTGAGAAGGGAATAATAGGGTTTAAAAAAGTAGATTTTCATGTGACTGAAACTCATAAATATAATTTACTTGATCCTAAGTCAAACTTAGAAAATTAATTTTCTTTATCCTAAGTCAAACTCATAAATAGAATTTCCTAAAAATAAAACCAAACTAAATTTGAATTTATGGTGATTCCTATGTATGTTCCACTAGTGGCACTAGCACATGCCTCTAATACTATTTTATGGTGGAACATGCCTCATCTAAGCCTTTCTGGTAGGTGCATGCATTCATCCTCTCCCTCTACAACTGAGTGATGTGCCTCCTCCTTGAGAACTGTGATGCACCATGTCTATCTTCTATGGTGCTAATGAATAGGTGCCCAAATATGCTACTACGATTATGAGTGATGCACTCACTAAAAATATGGACCAATAGTAATATTTCTTCCCTGTCACTTTCTAAGACTTCCATTGTCTACATGGAACTAGCAAAGCATCTACTAGAGAAAGTAGAAATACAAGAACTGTTTCACAATTCTTAAAAAAGAGGAGAAAATAATAAAGCAATTCCAAACCTAAACACATTAAATAAGTAGTTCAAGGAAAATCAAACAACACTATTCTCATATATAAGGAAATTGGTAGTAGAGTTTCATGGTTTTCAAGTCACATACATAGATATGTTTGAATGAAACATATGCCTCACTTCATATGAATCTGCAACATTTAGTGAAAACATTATTTTTGTAGTCCTATATAGATTTTCTTATATGAACTAGTGGAAATATTTGTTCCTTTTAAGCCTTCCATTATATACATGGTGCTAGCATGTACAAAAGAAATTAGAAATACAAGAAATGTCCAACAATTCTTAAAAATGGGGAGAAAATAATGAAACAATTTCAAAATTAGACACAATAAATAAATAGTTCAAGACAAATCAAACAACATTGTTCATTAATATATGGACATTGAGAGGATTGAAGCTTCAGATTATGATGTCACAATGAATTATACACTAATTATCCGCAAGAGAGTCATTGATCCCATGATTTGATAAAAATGGATTGTTAGTAGTTACGGTTGGACATCGTTTCCCAAGGATTGGAGGAAATACACTAGTGCTAGCAAAATGTTGTATTGGAGTTTATAAGAAAATGCATACATGAAAAATAGGCGGTCTAGCAAAAATATGCCTGTTAAATATGTGTTACTGACACATCATGCAATATGCAGGGTTCAATTCGACTTTACAATAGGGAAACATCACTCATCATGAATACATTTAGGTAGTTGTTTATCTGTAATATTTTATTGTTTTCCTTTCCATTTATGCACATTTTCCTTTGTTAAGAGTAACGTGTAAATTTGACATTCCAGTAGGTTGGAAAGGGATGATATGTCAGACTAAACTAGATTGATTTGTTTAAGGGTAAAGTAGCCCCGTGGAAATGGAAAACAGGTTCTCAAGAGAGATATGTATAGACTTGGACAACTCCTTGAATTTTTCAGAATGTTTTCCTTCTACTTCACTAGTGTTGGATTTTATGTTTGTACGATGGTTAGTAATGAGTTATTTTCTGTAACACATTACTTTTGCAATTTTTTATGGTTTCATGAGGAAGTTCTATGAACAAGGACTTCTAATTAGTAAACCAATTGGTAATGGAACATATTAAGTGTTTGTTGTACCACTTTGAAAATTTGATTTGACTTGTACAAAATAATATGATAATTGTTGCTGCATTAGTTTGGAAAATCGTTTCATAACAAGTTTTGGGTTCATATTAGGCTAGGAATATGCCAAGTTCATGGAATTTCTTACTCGAAGAAATTCATTCACAAGTTTTGTTCTTGGGAATTAATGGCCGTGTGTTTTCTTGTCCGAGGAAGATATTTTCAAGGGGTAAAATCATTGCCATAATTTTTGCAAGTAAACCATTAAGAAATTGATTTCATGGGGAAAAATCATAGTGCATAATGCCTACAATACAACCCAACAAGCAAGTGATCTCACAGAGGAAGAAAATTTGTCTGTATTGATTAAGAATGTATCCTACCATGCAACCATTCAATGTGTTTGAATAAATTCTTCAACCAACCAACACGTTATTGCAAAATGTTTTAGGTATAAAATACAATCCTGTGTTTGCCTTGTGAATGGTGCATTTCCTTTTCCAACATAACTTTGGGTGGGAAATGGTTGTGGGGTTAATTCAATGCTCAAATATTTTATGTCCCAAAAGAATATTTTTTGTTGCAAACTATATGTCTATCTCAAAAAGAATAAAAGTGTCGCTGACTATCTGTCTGTCACAAGAGGAGCTAAATTCTGTCATAAAATAATAATTATTTCCGCATGATGAATTTTTGTCGCAGATTTCAGTTAGATGACAACTAATTTGAAGCAATCATGTTTTGGCAGCATTATTTTTGGTCACATCTGTCATTAATGCACAATAACTAACAATGCAATGATAGGTGAAGTGACGGTTTGGTTGGTGGTTTCTTTGAAATGATTAGAAATATTTCCCTATGTGACATAATTTTTCACCACCTTTACAATTATTTCAATATCATGCAAATAATGGTTGATTGAACATGTGATATGAACCATCTTCTCGTCTAAGTTTTGTCATTCTATTGCATCTGGCTAATTGAAATTTTTGCGTTGAACTATCTGTCTGCAACTATTTGAGCTAAAGAATTTTTTTACAGAGCATGGTCATTTCTACCTTGAGAACAAGCACTGTTCAAGAATTAGTATTTGATATTCCCTAGCCTACACCAATTATGGAAGTGTGCAAATTAATCCCAATCTTAGATCAATTGAACTCACAAAATTGCTTGAAAAATATGCAAGAAACACTCAAGAAAGGAGACTGAATGAGTTGAATAACATAAATTGTTGTTATATTATTTTACATCATCCATAATTCTATAGAAATAGGATGTTCAATAATGTAAATAATCCAAGGATTTGAAATCATAAATATTCCATTCGAATTAGTACAAAATTAGGCTTACAAATCTAGTCAAAACACCCCATAGGTGCATAAAAGACTTTCCTATTATGTCAAGAGGATCACGAATTGTCTGAATGAGTTTTTATAGATGATAAATGAAGGAAAGTGGACTTTATAATGATTTTAGGTGAGAAAAATGAGAGTGAAGTGTTACAAAAACAAGGCACTCTGTACCTTAAAACTAGCTTTACCTTTTCCTTAAAACTGCAGAAAAAGATGGAAACTATGGATAAGTTAGGAATGCGCACTTACCAAGCTAGGAAGTCTATTATTTGGTAGAATATTATCTAGAATATTTCCAAAGAATCCAGGAGGAGGAATTTTTGGCATGTTTTTCCACAAAAATGATAGTGGAGATCAACTAGCTAGTGTAGTACCTAGGAAATTATTCAGAAGGATTAATTATTTGATCCTAAGCATGGGAATGGGTTTTGATTATTCCAACACCCACTCTTAATAATGAATTTATGTAAAATATCAGAAAAATATCAAAGAAATAGCGCCTAGAGACAAGGCTTAGTCACCCTTTATGTACTTCTTGTCCATATAAAACAAGGAAAGAGGCAAAACCACAAAGGAAAAAATCCTCCCTTAAACATGGACATGAACAAAATTGTAAGAAATATTGTCTTCAATCAGTATTCACCATATGAACATCTATCCCCAGCAATGATTTGATATTGCTGAAATTATTCTCAGAAAACACCTTGGTGAAGATGTCTACAACGTACTCTGATGATGCACAATAACGCAGAGCAATCACCCCATCATGCACAAGTCCTCTGGTGTAGTGCGTATGGATATCTATGTGTTTGGTTCATTTCCTCGGTACTGAATCAATTGATATTGGAATGGTACTTTTTTTGTAATAAAAGATGACTATGGAAGTCTTAGACTCGATCCCAAACTCTCCAAGTATATACCATGCAATCACAGACATTGAGTAGCTGCATTCACAACCCCTCTATATTCTACCTCTGTAAATGAAAGTGCAATGGAACTTTGATTCTTACTTGACCAGCTGATTGGTCCATATTCAGGAATAAACACATATCCAAAAGTTGATTTTCTATCGATGTTATCACCTACCCAATCAAAGTCAATAAAACCAACTAACTCTAGGCTAGATTGTGCAACGTAGTGAATCCCATGTGTTCTTGTTCCTTGTACAAAGTTTAGGATTCTTGTTACTGCCCTAAAATGGATGTCATGAGGCTGATCCATGTGTATCAAAGTGTTATACCATGAAATGAGAATTCTCCATCCAAATATCGACACCAAATGTGTCGGTACACAAAAGGACAATGTGGATTGAAGTAGCTTAAACATTATATATGAAGTGAAGTTTTGATACATACTTGTTTCTTCATCTTTTCCAATCTTTATAAATGAGTTTTCCTTGCCCTCATAGGTTTTACTATTAAAATTTGTGTGTCACTCATCGGCCAGACTATATGCAACCCATGAGTTATCCCTAAATATTTGCAGTTGCGAGTTAGCTTCAAAAAATTCATGAGCGAGTTACGAGTTTCCTTACTTATATCCATTAGTTCCCTAAGAAAATTTTTAAAATAAAAACATCATTAGTTTAGGGGAAATTGCTTTCAAAATGGTAACTTCCCTAACTCCCCTAACCATCCTCGGCCTCGACGTAACCTCTCCTCACCGACAATTATAAATAGAGGGGAGGGGTAGAATATAGGGGAATCAATTTGGAGAGAAAGGTTATGCTGGAGAATACATTGGAGAGAGCAGAAAGAGGACTTAGTTTCTTGGTATTCAAAGGACCTTGTCTCATACAAGGTTGTAATGTTTCATGAACTTCTTAATAAACATTTTCATTCTTCCATATTGTCTTATTACATGCCTTTGTTGCTTTCAATCATTATATGTATTTTTATTTATTCTTAAATGCAATTTTAATTTATTCATGTTAATTTATCGAACAATAAGGGATACTATGGAGGAACTTCAATCTTTGTTGCAGGTATAGAAGATCATAAGGTTGAGGAGAATTTGGGGAAGAAGGTTAAATTGTGGATCAACCGTTGGTAAAAACGTACATGTTCCACTAACCCTATTTCTCTTATATACGTTTCAGTAATCCTTGATGTCTACAAGCCATACCCTAGTACGTTGGTGACCATAAGGCCCCAAGTAATAAGTTAGATGTCCCTCACGATAGAGCTGAAGACTGTACTGGGGATTGTAGTTTGTTTTGGGGCCTCTCTAATCAAGTTTTTAGTCAAGTTTTCTATCTTTTGTTTCTATCATGATTTGCAACTATATGATCTTTAGTGAGTCCTTCTAGACCTTTAGGATTCCTGATGTAGTTACAGTTGTGAGTTCTTAGTTGAAGTCACAGGTTTCCTTAGTAATAGTTGCAATTGAATCACAGGTTTCCCACTAGATAGTCATGAGTTTTTATTTGAATTCACGATTTTCCTTAGTAATAGTCGCGAGTGTCTCACAGGTTTCCCACTACTCTGTTATGATTTTTTGTAGGATAGTGTCCAAGATCTAGGGTTTTGCCTTTTTTGAGCATTTTTGGAATCTCACTACTTCTTTAAGGTTGTTTCCTAGTTCTGTGTCGATATGTTTCCTAGTGCATTTCATTGTAACTTGTCTTACAAGGTTTGTGTTTAGTAGGTTAGGTTGCACAAGTGTGCAGTATTTTGTTTAGGTCTTTCCTCTTGGCTGTATTGATTGAAGTGTAAGTGGTTATGTGGTTTCTTGACCTCTCTCAGTTTGCTAATGTGCTTTCGTGAGTCTGATTGCTTTAGTAGTGGTGCGGACGTTTTCACTTTTGTTAACATTTTGATCTACTTGGTTTCCAAAGTGAGTAGTTCATCCCAATTAAGGTTTTGGCCCAACTTTGTAGTGCTTCTGAAGGTTCTGATTATAGGATCTGAATACTCTTTCTTGCATTTATACATGTTCATTTTTTCTGACTTGCTTAGCTGTGGTAGTTTTCCTTATATTTTTATTTTTGAAAAGAAAAATAAAACAAAACATTTGTAGTTGCATTGTTAGTCTCATATGGGCTCTTTGTATGCTTGTTTTTTAATTATTTTCACAAAGAAAAAGTTTAAAAAAAGGAAGTATTTTTTTTTCAAAGTTCTTAAGAAAATTTCATTTGTTTCAAAAAAGGAATATGAATGTTGAATATCATTTGTATTTGGATTTTTTTACATCATTTTTTCTCTCACTTGAGTCATAACACCATGAGTTGCACTTTCGCTACGTTGAGTAATAATAACGTTAAAGAAGAATGCTATTAATTAAAATCTATTAGTAACATTTTATTTCCAGGGTCTACATTAACTAGCTTAGGCTAGGATCCTGGACTAGGTCATCTTCAACTATACAAGATCACTTAAACTCAGACTTAGTGGCTTATCTTCTAGTTAAATCTAAGTTTGTAAGAGATCAACTGAAAATATTCTCTATACAGAAGTTAAGCACGAGGTCGTGTGAGGAATTAGTTGTAGAGATACCCCTCCAATACTTCATTCGACCATAAACCATGACTCTTGTGGGTATGGGGGTTCTTTCAGTACCACCTTGGGCCCCGTGAGGTTTTGGTGTTGTTTGAATTATGGGTTTAGCTACCCTACCCATGCACACGATTCATACATGCGACTCTTCCGCCACAAGCTTGTTGTAAGATTGGTATCCTTAGTATCCAGACTTTAGGATTCTTTCATGGGTGACAGTGGAAAGTTATTTTTGTGTACATATGGAAGACTTGGGAGAAAACCTAGATAACAATTTGGGAAGGAATTTTGGTGATTTAAATGCTTGCACCAAGGAAACTTATCATGGGACCCTAGGTAATTGTTCTCGAAACTCCACTGCTTTGTTCTGGTTCCTAATCACCCGAGACTCTCCTTTGGAAGGTTTGTCTTTTACCTCCATGTATGTTTGTAATACTTGGGATATTTTTAGTAGTGTGACCTATGGACTTCGTTTGATCTAGTCTAACCTCTAGGAATGTGATTTAAATATTTAGTTGTGGAGGATCAACCTCCTCGTAGGTCTCGAAGGTTGCAAAAACTTCCTCTGCTCTCAATAGTAGAGCCTCCACCACCACCTCAAAAGTGGAGATTAGATACAAACAGTTCCTTTGAATCTCCTGGAGTTAGTGAAAGTCCATGGGAACCTGAACTTTGTTATACTCAACCTGATCCCTTGTCAGTGGAAATTGAATATTTGCAAGCTTAAGAGTTTGCAAGGAATTACAATTCACCTCTAATTTACTTAAGAGATCTTGTTTTAGTGCAAGTTAGTCAGTTAGGTCCACTCAGTATTGGTGTTCCTTTGAGTTCCCTTATCTCTAGCTTAGGAGAAAGCCTCGAGGATATGCCTACCCCCACTTCATCCATGCTGGCGAGTGGAGTCTCTCCTTCACCAATGAATGCACCATGCCAAGTATCTCTACTGTACTAGTAGTGTCCTTAAACTTTAGTTCATCAAATTTGGTGTCTTCGAGTGCGTGAGTGGCTAATCTATTGACACCCTTAAACAATGCTAGTCTATCTAGCATGGTGGTCACTAGGATACCCAGTGTACCTTTTACTTCTTCTTTGTTATTTCAAAACATATAAAGTGGTCCTAGTGGTTCAAATTCATTCGTTCAAAACTTTCTGTGGTATGGGGGAGACATTCCTCCATCTGCTCCTTATGTAGGTCCTTCGCCTATTTATGGTGGGGTGTCATCTAGAATCCCAAACCCCTTTTCAAGTTTCAGCTTTCACACTTTTAGTTAAGTGTTGGCCGCACCTTTTGGTATCTCTTGTTTCTCACTTTTCACTAGGGGAATCATTGTTCATGTATCTGCAACACCAATTTCAGTTGGAATCAATTGAACATAGTACAACACACCTCACGTCAGTAATCCTTTGGCCTTTGAGTGGAATCCCTTTTAAAACATTGCTAGTCCTTCGTATCCGGTCGATTGGGGAAACCACAATCTCTCTTTTGGTAATGGTGGTGTGGGAACTTCCTTGCCCGAGACTCTACAATTCCAATCTCTTGCTCAGCCCCAATTACCATTTCTAGCAACTTTAAACTTTCTAGACTTATTGAAACTCATGAATGACCCTATGCACCACGATCTCACTTGGCCACCGGTTTCAATTCAATTACCTTTCCACATTCCTAAGTTTTAAGGGAAAACTCGTGAGGATGCCTATTAATCGTTAATTATTGAAAATTTCACTTAGACTTAATTTAATATAGACAACATATGAAACCGAAAGTCCATCTTATCTCCCAAGATGTGATACTAATCTTTGCAACATACAAAAAAATAACCAGAATTACATGGAAATGTTCACACTTTCCATCCACCAATTAATTGACAAACACTAAGGCTAATCAATTTTCACAAACCTTATAATAGATGAGAAAGTGTATTGTCTTTTCTATATGTAGCCATTTTATTCTAAAGCTTATATGATTTGGATTTTTCCTCATTAATACTATTATAACTATATATTTTTTTATCAAATTACAATTTTTTATTATTAAATTTTTTTTTTTAAATAAATAAATCTAACGAACCGTCTAAAATTTTTTATTAGACGAAGATTTTGATTAATAAACTTTTCGGAAATTTTAATCAAATTTTAAACAAAATTAATTAAAAACCTATAAACCTCAACAAATCCAAATTAATAATAATAATAATAATTATATATTTTTAAGGTCACCCACAAGTGTACATCGCTGTACATACCCTACCCCCTCTTTGAACCCCTAACACACATGCTCTTAACCATTAGGCCCACTAAAGTTGTACATTACTAAGTTTTATTACAATAACAACAAACAATAATTAAAACTAGGATTATAAGAATGCTTATTACACCCGTGAATAATGGTACACTTACACTTATAGTTATGTTCTTTGTAAGTGTACCAATTTTTAGGGGTGCACTTTTTTTTAGGCCTTATTTTAAAGATAAAAAAATTTCAAATTAGAAAATTTTGATTTTTTGGTAAGATTAAAAATATTTAAATTCCTACTTATAAGGATTAAAGTCTAAATCTGTTTATGTCATTAAGACATAATTAAATTCAAATTTTAAAAAATAACCAAATGCCAGCTCAAAACCAACCAATGTCCGACCTAAATAATAGTATTTAAGCAGCTCCTTTGCTGTGTTGCTACTGCTATCCTCAGCGCCCAATCCATTTTATGTTTGTTGTGTTGCTACTGCTATCTTCAGTGCCTAATCCATTTTATGTTTACTGATATCTTCAGCGCCCAATCCATTTTATGTTTGTTGTGTTGCTACTGCTATCTTCAGTGATGGCTTACTATCGATATAATTCACAAACACGAGAATGGAGCTCAGCTTTGGGGAATGTTTGGAATGATAATAATAGTACTGCATCTAATTTTCCAAATCCTTTATATGGTGTTTCCATCACTGTGATAGCCAAAACCGAGCCGACTAAACTTGGGTTTAGGGCTCAGTCAATATTGAAAAATAATAATTTCACTTTTTAACTCCGACCTGTTTTTACTGCGATCACCTTTTTTTTTACTGCAACCAACTTTTTACCTGCGATCAAGTTAATACTTGCGATCAAGTTGGAAGGTGCGATCAAGTTGATGCTTGATGCGATCAACTTATCTGTGATCAAGTTGATGCGATCAACTTATTTGCGATTAAGCTGATGCCTGATGCGATCAACTTATGTGCGATCAAGTTGATGCGATCAAGGGTGCCTGTGATAGAACTCTGCAGAATATGATTC
>LPNX010150863.1:164229-194850 GCA_001517045.1 Pseudotsuga menziesii | reverse complement strand
TTGAGACCCCTTTTGGCCTATTTTCCACCATCGGAGAAGGAGAAGGACCAGCTCGGAGCTCGGATCCACCGACATCGGACCAGCGCAACGGACTCCACCAACCTCTACATTGGAGGTAACTCTAATAAAAACACCATTACGTATTTCATTACTGTCTTTTACTTCCTGTCATTTACTTTTTTTGCTTTAGCTTAGTTTTTACTTTCCAGTTTACTTTTTGTTTAATCGAACTGCTACTAAGGATTCCAGATTCCTTAGTAGGTGCTCATCAGCACAAGCTAGGGTGAAAACCCTAGCTACACCCTCGACCGAGGTTTTGTAAAGCCCGCAATACCTCGGTCGAGGGCTTAACAAGCCCTCGGTCGAGATATTAAGACCTCGGTCGAGGGCTTAACAAGCCCTCGACCGAGGTGCGTTTTTCTGTTTTTGCCGAAATTCACTTGCCAAAAAGTGTTACCCAGGTCCGTGGATTCACCCAAGATTTTAGTACAGGTCGAGGGTTCGAAGCTTGCAAATTTATCCAAATAATACAACTTTTTCCATATCTTTTAATAAGCGAAACTTACAACAAAAATCCCTAAGCTCTCAACGAAGAAAACGCCTTATTCGAATCTAGGAAACATTTAGAATAGGTCAAAGGTTCAAGGCATGTAAGGCTTTGATTCCAAGTAATAATAATAGCTAAAGCTTGTAAAAGCACTTGTATTCGAACTATATCATTAATAAAGCCATGACGTAATATTTTAAAGACGGGTCATAACTATTTGAGCCATAAATATTGGTTAACCATAATGGTTTTATTTTTAATAAAACATATAAGTAATACGATTTCACCCACATTCTATTGAACAAAATAAAGAATGCATAGAATAGTCATAAAAATTAATAAATCAATTTATTCAGAACAGAACCGAAAGATTCTCTTAAAATTAAACAAGATAAAACAAAAATATCCTAGACTCAACAACCAAGAATAGTCCTAACCAAATGGGCCATAATTATTTTTAGAAATTATAATGGAATTAAAATATAGATTCATTACAACTTCTTCACATAACAAGATATCATTTTAAACAAAGTAATTTTTAATAAACCAGGAACTCAGTAGTACTAAAAACTTCAAAGAAATCAACCAATATCAGAAGTGAAATCGCACTTTATTCCTTTAAAACTTCACAAAAATTTACAGTAAGAGTTTCTTTTTCTTTACAAAAAACGACCGCATTACAATTTTAGACCCATGGTATGTAAACACAAACGAAAGTTTGTTTAAACCCTTGTCACAACACAAAGGCTTTTAACATCACCATATATCTCGGCCATTAACGCCATAGAGGAAAAGAAACACAAGAAATTTACCGTAAAAACGAAAGGGCTTGTATAAACCCTTGTAAACATCCAAATGAAGCCAGACCAAAAGAGAAACGATATTCCAACATTATTTTCACACTGTCAAAGGACCGTGGGGTTCAAGGCTCATAGGTCTTACCAGGACCATTGTTGAGGTCAGACCCCAAGCTCTGCACACCATTTTGTTTAGTATCTAGCGAGTATCCCTGCCATCCAACATTAAAAATGATGGTTAAACATTTTTGGTGTCAACTTAATAAAATAATTTACAGCAACTAAAAGATGAAAGTTGTGCAAAAAGATTAAAACCTACAATGACGATTCTCTACAAGGAGCTGAAGCTTGGAGACAACCATTGTTGGCGTGGTGGTGTTTAAACATGAAAGAATAATTTTGGCTTCCACAGAGTCGAATGCTAGAAGGGTCGAGAGCCTTCACCTCTCCCCACTAGTCCACAACGCAAATGTTTACACAACAGAATAAACCATGTGGCCTCTTTGTTAGGGTTTAACCCTTTGTATAGCTGGAAGGAATCTCAAATCCATTCACATGGGATCTTTAATCTTGACACCTACTCCCATGTGGATATTTTGTTTCGAACCCAAATTCCTATAGTTTTTGGAGTGATCTCCTCGTTTTTCCTATAGTTTTTTTCAATGCCACTTAAATGTTGTTACCTTAGGCTAGAAGTTGTGTTGGAATGCATAATGTAAGGGTCTGAACATATGATTCCTTGTAGGAATTTGAGTTAGTGCTCTTTACATTTATCTTTTAGTTGTTTAGGAACACAAGGGAGGAAGGGTGCTAATGTTGATGTAATTGTAACTTCAAAATGTATTCACTTGTATTTCTTATGTATTGTAACCTGATGTTTATTCTGGGATGTATTTGTAATGTACTTGTGTCATGTCATGCCTCGAGGTTCCTATCGGAAGTTTCTATAATGTAAACAAGTCATGTCAAGTCAAGGTGGGTAACCCTCCTCTTATCTAAGGGTTAAAGTTTCCAGAGTTTTGGGGCACTAGGGTTATTAGACTCACCTAGTGAAGTCGGCCCTAGTTGGGTTTAGTCAAGTCAATAATTAGTATAAATAGAGAGCTAGCCACTCTATTTATCACACACTCACTCACACTCAGCTGTAGTGCATAGTCGAGGAAGAGAAAGACACTGGGGCAAGGAAGAAGGAGGTTACTGCTGTTGGGATATCATCTTATTGTTTTTGGGTTTCACTTTTGGTGTTGATTCTATCTATGAGGAAGTTGCGAGGTTTTCTCCATTTATGGTTTCCCCGAGGAAAAACACTATGTTCATTGTCTCTTGTGTTTTATTTTTGTGCTTGTTGTTCTCTCAGTTGAAGATCCTAATGTTATGCTAGCTTAATGTTAAAAATCTAACATGGTATCGGAGCTAACCTGAGAAGGAGACACTGTGCAGCTGCGGGAACTAGGGATTCCTACCTTGTGGATCTCTCTCCATAAATTTTCAGCAAAGGAAGGGTGGAATAACTCTCCTCCCTAGGGCACATATTTCTGTTGAAGAAGAATCCAATTCTGAGGTTTTTCAGTTTTGGACCCGACACTACTGCCAGAAATTAGGGCTTTTCATAGAAGTGGAATTTTTAGTGAGCCTAGGCCTGGATTGATCTCCTCCCCAAAGTCAAAGTTAGGGATCAAATTCAAAGCATTTTGTTGGACAGAACCCCGGAAAATCAAAACCCTAATCTACTCCTTAACTAACACTACAGGATTTCAGCTCCAAATCTAGATACGAGATCTTGACCTGGTAAGATCTAAATATTTTGTATTTCCATTTGAGGTTCTCAGTTAAGATGTCTCATCATACCAAGCTTGATGAAAAGCTTGAGGGAGCTGATAACTTCCGAGCCTGGAAGTATAGGATCTCCCTGGTCCTGGAAGAAAATGAGTTGGACTCCTATATCAGTGAGGAGGTTCCAGTTCCAAAGGGAGATAAGGCCAAGTCCTTTACATAAGAAGAAGTTGGTTATGGCAAAGAGGATCATTTCTAATTCTATCAAGGATCATCTCATACCACATGTGTCCTCCCTCAAGACACCTAAAGCCATGTTTTATGCCCTAACCAAACCATTTGAAGGGCAATTAGAAGATGACTCTAAGGAACCAGTTGAAGAATGTAAAGATCTATAATGAGGAGACCATCTAGTCATACTTCACAAGGGTCTCCCAAATCAAAGAACAACTGGAAGCAGTAGATGAAGAAGTGGAGAATGCAGAAATTGTGATGACAACCTTGAATGGCCTCCCTAGGTCATGGGATTCTTTCATCCAAGGAATCTGTGCTAGGAAGAAGTTAGTCAAGTTCAGTAGATTGTCGGAAGAATGTTCACAAGAAGAAGCTCGGATAGCAGCTCGAGAAGAAAATATGGGAAGTGAAGATCAAGTTCTCACAGTACTCTCCAAGAAAGGAAGAAGGGAAAATCATTATCACCAAGGTAAGCATTCTCATCAGAAAAACAATCATGTAAGAAGGGATCCATCCAAACTCAGATGTTATACATGTGATGAAATAGGACACTTTGATAGAAATTGTCCCATGAATAAGAATGGATCCAAGAAGAAGAAGAAGAATAACTCTAAAAGAAGACATCATGCTCACACTGCCGAGGATGATGATCCTCCCATAAAGAAAGTAAAATAAGAAAGTGAAGAATCTTCAAGTGAAGATGAATATGTTCTAATCTCCGCTCTCACAAGAACTGTCACTTATGGAAGCAAAGATTGGCTTATTGACAGTGGGGCTTCCAAACACATGATAGGTTTCAAGGAATCCTTTGAGAAACTATCCGAACATAATTCACCCCATAAGGTAAAACTTGGGGATGACTACCAATATCCCATAAAAGGTAGTGGTGAATCCTCCTACAAGCTAGACTCTGGAAAGTCTATGAAGATGAAGGATGTCTTGCTTGTACCGGGCCTAAAGAATAATCTTCTATCCATATTAGCATTGCATGCAAAAGGTATGAGGGTTGCATTTGTATATGTCCAAGTCCTCATGTGGTCAAGAGGAAAGACTATTGACGATGCAATAGTGATTAGAGAACAAGAAGGAGGATTATACAAATTGAGGGGTCATCCAAAACAAGCATTAATCCATGACATAGTAGATCCAAATGAACTTTGGCACAAAAGGCTTGCATATGTGCATTACAGAGCACTACCACTTGCAAGCAAAGTTGTTGAAGGTCTTCCAGAAATTCAAGCAAAACATGAAGGGGTCTGCAAAGGATGTGCGAAAGGAAAGAATACAAAGTATGCATTTCCATGTAGCGAGAGAAAGGCAAAAGGAATCTTGGAAATCATCAACTCTAATGTATGTGGACCAATGCCATCAAGTTCAATAAGCGGATATGTATACTATGTTTCTTTCATTGATGAATTTTCTAGGAAGACATGGATTTACTTCATGAAGAACAAAGATGAAGTTTTCAGCAAGTTCAAGGAATTCAAAGCCTTGATCGAGAACCACATAGAAAAGAAGATCAAGACCTTTCGATAAGATAATGGTGGATAATTCACATCAAATGAATTCAAAGACTTATGCAAAAAATCAGGGATTAAGAGGGAGTTATCCACTCCATATAATCCACAATAGAATGGGGTTGTAGAAATGAAGAATAGAACTATCATGGAAGTTGCAAGAGCAATGCTTCATGATCAGGATCTTCCCATGCATCTATGGGCAGAAGCTGCCAGAACAATGGTGTATGTATAGAATTGTACTCCACACAGAGTACTCGAGAACAAGACACCTGAAGAAGTCTTTTCTAGCAAGAAACCAGAAGTCAACCATCTCATAATGTTCGACTTTCCATTGTACATACACATTCCAAAAGAGAAGAGAACAAAATTAGATCCTTCAGGAAAGAAGGGTATATTTGTGGGATACTCTGAAAGCTCGAAGCCTTTATAGAATATACTTCCCAGGATTCAAGAAGATCAACATCAGCAGGGATGTGACATTTGACGAAGACACAGCTTACAACAAATCCAGAAAGAGACCTGCTGAAGAACCTACAGAAGCAGAAGTGCCTAGAATTCATGATACAACCATGAACGAAGAAATTCAAGAAGAAGATCGAGAATTTGAAGAACCATAAAGACCTGTAGATCCACCTCAGGAGAAGAATCCTCACAAGAGGAAACTTGCTTGGGTATGAGAAATTATCCAAGGTGCAGAAAGATATGGGGCTCCAGAAGAGAATCACAGAGAAAGAAAGAGAACCGGATCCTGCTCCAGATATGTAGCTTTACTATGTGACTTTATCAACGAATAACCTTCCAATTATGAAGAAGCGACGGAATGGAAAGAATGGAAGGATGCTATGATCGAAGAGTATCAATCAATCATGAAGAATGATGTTTGGGATGTTGTCCCAAGACCAGAAGGGAAGTCGGTTGTAACTTCCAAATGGATCTACAAGATCAAGCATGTTGCAGATGGTAGCATAGAGCAATATAAGGCAAGATTCGTGGCTCGAGGTTTCTCCCAAAAAGAAAGAATAGACTATGAAGAAACCTTTGCACCTGTAGCCAAATACACTTCCATCAGATCAGTACTTGCTCTGGCTGCAGTGATGAAATGGAAGATACACCAAATGGATGTCAAGACTGCTTTCTTGAATGGTGTAGTGGAAGAGGAAGTGTATGTAGAATAGCCACTCGGTTTTGAGACACATGACAGGGAGTCTCATGCGTGCAGATTGAGGAAATCCCTGTACAGTTTGAAACATGCACCCAAGACATGGTACGACAGAATTGACAGCTTTCTATCCAGTTTGGGCTTTACCAAGTGTAAAGCAGATTCCAACCTTTACTACAAGGTTGAATATGGCAACCCAGTGATGCTCCTACTGTATGTAGATGATCTGTTTGTAACATGTATGGATGGGTTGATTACTGATACAAAGAGAAATCTTGCTGCCGAGTTCAAAATGAAGGACTTGGTTATGATGCATTATTTTCTAGGCATGGAGGTGTGGCAGAATGTGGATGGAATCTCCCTTGGACAAGGGAAGTATGCTGTAGAGATCCTGAAGAGGTTTGGGATGATGGATTGTAAGGCCATGACCACACCTATGGCATCGAACCTGAAGCTATTGAGTGATGCTTCATCAGAGATGGTTGATGCTATGATGTATCGTTAGATGATTGGGTCCTTGATGTACCTAACGAACACGAGACCAGGCATTTGCTTTGTTGTGAACACCTTGAGCCAGTTCTTGACAGATCCAAGACATGTTCACTTGATTGCTGCAAAGCATATTCTGAGGTACTAGAGGGGTACAATTGATTATGGGTTCAAGTATGAGGTGAATCACAAGATTAACCTGGAGGGTTATGTTGATTCAGATTGGGAAAGCAGTGCCATCGATAGGAAGAGCACTTTAGGGTGTTGCTTCAGTATAGGATCATGTGTGATCTCTTGGTTTAGCAGGAAGCAATCCTATGTGGCACTAAGTACAGCTGAAGCAGAGTATGTCGCAGCTTGTTCAGCTAATTGTGAGGAAGTATAGCTGCGGAAGCTACTGTCTGATTTATTTGATCTCCAGATGGATGCTACTTGTATACATTGTGACAACTAGAGTTGCGTGAATTTTTCAGAGAATCCAGTGTTCCATGACAAGTCGAAGCATATCGAGATCAAGTATCACTATATTAGGGATATGGTGCAGCGGGGAGCAGTGAAGCTCCAGTATGTTGCTACGGAGGAACAGATAGCTGATGTGTTGACAAATCCATTGGCTAGGGTGAAGTTCAAGAACTTCAAGGAGAAGCTTGGTGTTCTCCAGATCGAGGTTTCCTCCAAGGGGAAATGATGAGACCCATAGCCATTCTGACATGGTGAGAGGATTGGTTCCTTCCATGGTCAGATGTAAGGGCTGAGCCATTCTGTCATGGTGAGAGGATTGGTTCCTTCCATGGTCAGATGTAAGGGCTGAGCCATTCTGTCATGGTGAGAGGATTGGTTCCTTCCATGTTAGATGTGGGTGCTGAGCCATTCTAATGTGATTGTAGGATTGGTTCCTACATGATCAGAAGTAAGCGCTAAGTGCCATTCTTGGAATGGAGGCACCTGGTCAGTTACCAGGAAATCTTAGTCTGGGACTGAGGACCATTCTGATGTGACTGTAGGATTGGTTCCTACAAGATTAGTTGTGAGTGCATATCCCTTCTGACATTGGTTGTCAGATGTAAGTGCAGAGCCCTTTTGGCATGAAGGATTGGTTCCTTGCATGGTCAAATATAAGTGCTGAGCCTTTTTGACATTGGTTTTCTGATGTAAGTGCAGAGCCTTTCGGCATTGAGGATTGGTTCCTCGCATGGCCGAGTGTAAGTGTTGAGCCTTTCCGACATTGGTTGACGGATGTGAGTGCTGGGCCTTTCTGACAGGGTTGTGGGAGGTGTTCCCACATGGTCAGATGTGAGTGCTGGGCGTGCCTTTCTGATATGATTATAGGATTGGTTCCTACATGATCATATATAAGTGCTAGGCGGGCCATTCTGACTTAGGGTCAGATATAAGTGCTGAAAGAAGAGCTACATGGAGGCTAGGCCTACAACCAGCATGAAAAAGGGCTGGCTCTGTAGAACTTCCTATGACGAGAAGAATCATGAGATAGCACCCATGAAGATCCAGTGATGATGATCCAGCAGAGATGATCCAGATCGAGGGATGATCCAGATCTAGTGATGATGATCCAGATCCAGATAAAGATGACTTGAAGAAAGAGATGACTTGAAGATGAAGATGACGAGGACTCGATGATGATCCATATGATACAGAGAAGAAGACTTGTGTTGATAAATTGTGTTGAGAGAATACCTTCCTAGTTAAGAGGGAGTGTTGATGTAATTGTAACTTCGGAATGTGTTCAATTGTATTTCTTATGTACTGTAACCCGATGTTTATTCCGGGATGTATTTGCAATGTACTTGAGTCATGTCATGCCCCGAGGTTCCTATCGGGAGTTTCTATAATGTAAATAAGTCATGTCAAGTCAAGGTGGGTAACCCTCCAATTGTCTAAGGGTTAAAATCCCCACAGTTCCGGGGCACTAGGGTTATTAGACTTACCTAGTGAAGTCGGCCCTAGTTGGGTTTAGTCAAGTCAGGAATTAGTATAAATAGAGAGCTAGCCTCTCTATTTATCACACATTCACTCACACTCAGTTGGAGCGCATAGCTGAGGAAGAGAAAGACATTGGGGCAAGGAAGAAGGAGGTTACTGCTATCGGGAGATAATCTTACTATTTTTGGGTTTCACTTTTGGTACTGACTCTATCTCTGAGGAAGTTCCGGGGTTTTCTCCATTTATGGTTTCCCTGAGGAAAAAAACTGTGTTCATTGTCTCTTGTGTTTGATTGTTGTGCTTGTTGTTCTCTTAGTTAAAGATCCTAATGTTATGCTAGCTTAATGTTAAAAATCTAACAGCTAATCCTTCTTTAGAAAACCTGTAATAAAACAAGGTTTAACAATGCGTTAGCTTATAAATCTATGTAACACCTATAATCCTTTAACCCTAACGTAGAAATAGGGTTAGTAATAAGAGGGTTTCACAATACTTAAAACATGATGAATACATTTTTATTACTGTAAAACAAGTTAAGCACACAAACTGAAAAATTACGACAAGTAAAGTATCACATATCAATTTTGGAAGCGAGTAATTTATCATAAGTCCTAAAAGTCGTATCATGTTGAAATTCATATGAATCATTATGCAGAGATCTTATTCAAATTTAGTTAAGTTTCATCTTCACAAGAGTTTCTAATTATAAGCTAAAACCTAAGTTGAACTTCGAGATGAAGTGTAAGTTTATATTATACCAGAATAGGTCTGTTAATGATCTAAATCTTATGTATTAAACTTTTTTTACTTATGGAAATTTGGAGTAGTTACAAGAATAATATAAAGTAAGTGAATCTAGGGGAGAGGAGCCAATAGTGGTGTTTTTTTTAACCCCTTCTTCTTCGTGTTATTTATCCATGTTCCCGAGTGTTTTTTTCCTCCAAACGTTTATCACATATACTTTGGTGTGTTCTCTATCTAAGCATATATTTTTTCAAGGTGTGAGGAATCCTAAATAATGCCATGTCAATCACAAAGTTCCAAGTTTTCTAGTCCTAATGTATTTTAGTGAATTTTTGAGTGAGACACTTCCAAGTTGTCTAGTCCTAATGTATTTTAGAGTATTTTTGAGTGGGACCAATGGGTGAACATTGACCTAACTTGAAGTGGATGTGACTTAAAATGGAATTTCAAATTTGAAAATATTCATTTTATTTCAAAATGTAGAAGAAACATTTTGTGATAAATAATTTTAAAAACATGAAAACATTGACAATGACTTGTACATAAAGTACTTTTATGAACCACTTATAGTAGCTAGTTTTTCTAAGATTGAGGTAGGTTAGCACAACTCCCTATATCCATTACTAGTTTCCCTCCACTATTAGCTCCTCTCCCCTAAATAGGTTAAATATTTGTTTTTTGAAAAATCAATGTAAATAAATAGATGTGAGTTTGTTAAATTGGTTGTATTGTTTGACATCAGTATTTAATATCATTAATATATAAATTATTTTTAAAATACTAAATTATTTTAAGAATATCAAATTCATTAATACAATTTTGTATGATAAAAAATTAAATTTAAATTATAAATGAAAACCAAAAGCCAATTAAATCATAATTACTATGGTTGATGAAGCAACTTATTTTCTCCTATAAATAATTATAGGCGAACCAAAACTCATTCTATTTTTTAAAAAGAAAAGAGAATCAAAATTACTTAAAAAAATAAATGATAATTATACTTATTAATATTTTTATATGTTTAAAAATTAAGTTTAAGAAACTATATTAAACCAATAAAAAATAAAAATTGGAAAATATGACTATAAAATATAAAAATTACATATTTTGTTTTTGAAAATTAGTTTAAAAATTGGGTAAAAACTATTAAGATATTTATATGGGTTTTTAGTAATATACATTTTTGAAATAAGTATGTATACATGTGACAATAATCTATAAATATTCTATGACTTTTTTAAAGATTTCATAATATATATAAATTTTATTTTATTTTTTTAATTTTCAAATAATATGGTTAATTATAAAACTAAAGTCTATAACCAATCAAATTTAAAAAAAATATAATAAATAAAAACAAATTAATTTTGGTTTCTTAACCAAACTAAACGAATAGAGTAAGGTGAAAAATTATATCTCTACCTGACTAATAAAAGTTTGATCCAGATTTAACAAGGGCGCACGTGAATTGAAGAAAGCAGCCCTCTCAATCTTTAACTAAACCTGTGAACGATGTGCGTTGAAGGATCGACATCTCAGGACATGTAGACCGAGGGTTACGTGGATTCTGCAAACACACAAAGTCGTCCCTGTTTTGATTTGACAGCAATCTACACAACGGAGACCCAGCGAATGAGAAGAACCGCTAGTGTCATTTTTGAGCTCCAACACGGTAAAAGTAAAAGAAAAGCGGAGAGATCATCTCCTTTTCTATCAAAGTGCAATCAAAAGACAAACATGGAAACAAGAAGTAAACAAAGGCGAGGAGGAGTGTAGTCACATTTCGACTTCGCTAGCTCCAACGCCACCCTGCGAAGTTAGTGCGGTAAAATTATAAAATCTTAGGGGCAGGGGCGAATTTCACAAAAATTTAATTTTAAATAGGATTTAAACTGAAGAATATTGAAGAAAATAAAACTCCAACATTACAGAAACGCTATTCCTTTTTTTTTCCAAAGAAAAAATTAGTAAATATATTATTCACTTTCAGTAGATCGGTCCAAAAAGGTCCATTGTACAAAATAACCAACTATGAAGTTGTCAAAATACATCGATATTTGCCTCAAGAGGAGTACACAATATCATTAACAGGTCCAAAAAAAATGATCCAACTGTTTAAAGTTGTTATTACATAAGGAAATACCTCAAAAATAGAGCATTACTGTTCATCATCAAGTCTGATCATAGCAGACTTTGTTCATCAATAATCATCAAGTCTGATCATAGCAGACTTTTTTTCATCATTCCTGATAAGTCAGATCTGTGAAAAATAGAAGGTGATCACAAGCAATATAAACAGAAACGCTATTCACAAGAAAGAACGGAACAATCATGAAACACATGAAAAAACAAACTACGAGGGAGCGAACTACGAAAATGAAGAGTTCAGTGAAATGCTGGCTGTGGGGTTCGAACCCACGCGCACTTTTGTGCAGAAGATCTTAAGTCTCCCCCCTTAACCACTCGGGCAAACCAGCTATGTATTCTATTATAGACTTCGGATGGTTGTTGAGTTCAAACATACGTGCAGGTATATGTAAAAAATCTCAGAGTATCCCCTAACAACCGGGGCAAACGATCTCAAGCTTAACAAAACGGAGTGGTCTATCTAGTCAACGATTTCGCCCGGACGGCGAAATCGTCTCCGGCTGTCAGCTGTCACTCCATGGCCATAGTTTATCTCGGTAGTCGATGAAGCAAACATTCGAGATCCTATACTATTCATAGGGGATCCACTAGGGGATCCACACGGTTTCTATTTTGTGGGTTGGTCCCGTCTATTGCTTTTTCTTTGTGTTTATTTTTTTAGGTGAATGGTTCACGGGTACAATCTTTGTGACTCCACGGTATACCCACAGATTTACGGATTGGCCAGATAAGTATACTTCCTGATTGGCTAGATAAATATACTCACGGATTGGCAAGTTCCTAGCAAACTCAATCAACCATAGTTGTCTTTTGGTACAAGTTTCTATCATGTTTCTGCTGTAGTGATGACATGCACCATGCAAAAAAACGGTATGTAATACTTATGTGAATATACATGCACCATGCAAAAAACGGTATGTAATACTTACGGGAATACAAATGACTGAGGTATCTGATCCTTCCATGCGGTCATGGTACTTAGTGCATTTACATACATCATTATGCAAACAAAACAATTTAAATTTATAGTGTCAAAATGAAAATTTAAAACTGAAAATGGCCCCTAGAAAAGCAGATTTCCAAAGTTCAGCTTTCCAAAACAGAGAAGGGTTTGCATGGAGTTTGTAGATAAGTTTATTTGATCATTAACATTATACTAGTACATCCACATAGTTTGTGGCTGGATCATGCGGATAAAGATCAAATGGTGAGAGTTTGGAAAAAAAAAATTATTAGTCATATTCTTCTAATTAAATGGGTTTAAGTGAGTTATCCATGCCTAGCTACATGCTATCACCTACATTCTTCTTGTCATCCATTTATTTATGAAATATTAGTTATTTTTTATATTTTTTTTTAATCTAGCATTCTTCTTTTTATATTTCATTTTTTTTATAACAAATTTTGAATGACTGCCATAAAATCAATCTCCACAATACACTTGTCTCATCCTCCTCCGTAAATGAAAAAGCATAGGCCGTAGTCCACCCCAAATCTCAAATAAAAACATCTATCAACTTAATAATCTTTAATAGAGTTATCTTAGTTTATGATAACACAGTCTTCAAAAAAACATAAAAGACATGTATAAATTGTTTACTAATGATTAAAGGTCTTTAGTGAATCTCCTCTCTCATTGTTGACCTTATTGATTTAAGTGAGAAAATTTGTTTTTCTTGTTAGGTGGTTGAAATTGAACAATCTGAGCTTGTGGAACTTGTCTTAGACTTATGAACCAGTGTCGATCAACATGAATCCAAAATTATCGACATGTAAACTTTTCTTTCAAAAGTTAACATGAAATACATGTAAACCTTTATTTTTATTGTGAAGATAGAAGTTAAGATGAACTAATGTTTTTTTTAATGGAGTTTTTAAGTTAAGTTCTATTTTATTATTGTAATTTATCAATATTATATGCATTTCATTTAAATTGTGGTATATTTCAATTATTTTTAAATGTGATTTTATATTTTTTTAAAGATAATTTTTATTAAATTTTAGGTGGGTTTTATTTTATTAGTGTATTTTAATTTATTTATATTATATTTTTTTTTGTTGATTAGGGAAACCTTTAAATGGGGCTTTCTTATTCTTGCAAGACATAGGACACAAGTAAAACTGATCTCCTTTACAAAAAGTTACTTCATATCAAACAACCCCAATGAGTCACACCCATTCAAGCTAATTTATTTATATTAAATTAAGTTATACATTACATTTGATTTAAATTGTGTTTCTCTCAATTTATTATATGTTTTTATATTTTTTTAAAGATGGCTTTATTATTGAAAAAGAATCGAGATAAAAAAAAATTTGAGTATATATTTACTTTATTTTATTATTATTTTCTATTTCATATTATTAATCTTTTTTTATTCTAGGATTATGTTATACATCTTATTTATATTGAGCTCAAAAAATGTATATAATAACAAAATAATGGGAGTGAAAAAATTAAGTACATATTTATTTTATTTTATTATTATTTTCTATTATTAATATTTTTTTATTCCAAGATTATGTTACACATTTTATTCATATTGGGCTCAAAAAATGTATAAAATTTGTGTTAAAAATATATACATAATTTGTGTTGGAAAATGAAAGTGAGTACATACAATGTTAAGGTGTATCTATTAAGAAAATTACAAACTAATATAGATTCATATTACTATGATGAATTAAGTATTATGATTTGAGAACTAAATATTCTAGATTCTTAAAGATATTTGGTTAAAAATGATTTATACTTCTGTGTTTATATTTAGAATATTACAAACAAACAAACAAAAGACATAAGGATGTAGAGTTAAAGAACAAGTACACAAAGGTGTTTGGTATAAGAACAAGGCATTATTAGGTGCAAGGATGTCAAGCATAAGAAAAAATTAGGCACACTATGGTGATTTGTTAACATGATATATACCTTTGGAAGTAAAGACAAATATGTTGATCTAAAGTATATCATTGGAGTTGTTATGACATTGAATTCATGGTTTGTCATATCAAGAAGATACTATAATTACTGAGAGTAGAACCCCAAAGGTTGATGACTAGCTTTATCGCCTCAATTCACTAAGAAGTGAAATTTCAATGAGTCTCCATTGAAGCATCATATCAACACTAACTCAGTTACTTGACACGCATAAATGGTGAAACAATCAAACTTATACATTGGATTTTCATCCATTCTTGTAGCTAACCTACTATTACACTTGCATGACTTGCTCTTGGAGGTTGCCCCCATGAAGGTGGTCTATAAGGAGGAGGATCATCCACCATGGGATAGTTGGGAAAATAGCAAGGTTTATAGGGTACTAAAGACAAGGGTGTGTCAACTACTATAGTTCTCTCATATATATGTGCAAAGTGTAACAACAATACTCCAGGAAAATTTCTTATCAAGAAGAGTTCCTATTGGTTAGAGTTCCTACTGGGGTGGAGTTCCTATCGAAATATAGTTCTAATCGAGCAGAGTTCTTTCTAGGAAGAGTTCTTGTCGGACTGAGTTCCTCTCGAGAAAAATTCATATCAAGGCAGAAAACTATTAAGGAAAAGTTCATGTCGAGGCAGAGTTCCTGCTTTGTCGATCATAGTTAGGAAAATTTATATTCAATAGAGTTCATATTGGGGCAAAGTTCCTATCAGGAAGAGAGGTAGCGAACCTGTTGAGGAATAGCTCTTATCGAGTAAAGTACATATCGGGGCAGAGTTCCTATCAGGAAAAATTTCTTGTTAGGAAGAGTTCCTATTGGGGTGGAATTCTTAGAGCAGAGTTCCTACCAAGGTAGAGTTCCTATTGGGGCAGATTCCAATCACGGTAAAGTTCCTGCCTTGTTGGTATAGCTATGAAAAATTTTCCATTCAATAGAGTCCATATTGGGGCAGAATTCCTGTGAGGTAGATTCCATATCGAGAAGAGTTCATATCTGGGAAAATTTCTTATCAGAAAGAATTCTTATCTAGAAATTTTTTTGTTGGGGTGAGTTCCTGTCGGTGTAGAGTTCCTTTCGGGCAGATTTCCTGCCAAGTAGAGTTCATGTCAGGTAGAGTTCCTCTCGGATAGAGCTCATATTGGGGCAGAGATGGGGAAACGTTACATGACTTATCGGTTATAGTTAGTCAAATCTCTATTCAATAGAGTCCATATCAGGGAAGAGATCCTGTCGCATAGAGTTCCTATTGGGAAAAGTTCCTATCGAGCAGAGAGGTGAAGTTCTATTGCAGCTGCAACCTTTTCCAGTTTTTTTTAAAATTTTGGACCCTTCTTTTATTTTTATCTAGCTTGGGATTGTTTGGTTTCCTGAAATATGTCTTTCCTCTGCTATAATTTTTGATCTTTTGAAGTCAGAAGTAGGGTCAAATGATTTTTCCTTCATTTAGAGATTTGAATAAAACTACCGTTTGTCTAGCCAATGCAACAAATGACTGTGGAGTTTTGTTTTATTTCCCAGAGCTTAACGATTTGATTTTTCAACCTTTTCTTTTTTTTTTCGTTGTCGAGAATTTGTTGAAGTTTGAGTCGGGGCATTAGTTCTCTAGGCCGTCGACATTTCAGAAGGGAAACAATGAACCATTCTTTTTCTGGTTGATCCGTGGACTTTATCACCTTGTGGTTTTATTGTTTAAACCTTTGACTGTCGATATTTTGATTCCGCTTTATTGCTATCGGAACGATTTTTCACAGTGGTCGGAGGGGTAGTCCTCTACAACGCTGACGTTTCGGAAGGTTTGTCGTTTGTATCATCAATACTGCGAATTATATTGTGTCTTGAAGTTTCGATGTGTTAGTGAGTAGTCCTTCCGATTGGCGGCGTTTAGTGCTCGGGATAACCGACACTGCGGCAGCGCTTAGGCTTGCATCACTGACACTACGGCAGTGTTGAGGTTTGAGTCGTCGATACATAGTGTTTAGAGCTTTCGACCGTCGATGGGTTCTATGTTATCGTGGAACCCGCAGTTGTTTTGTTGCTCGCTATTGCGGCTATCTATTGAACTATCCACCCCTAGCATGTTGAGTTTTCGACGGCAACAAAGTTGAAATCTGCTGACCTTTAGCCTTAGAGTTTTTGATCGTCGATGATTTTATGTTATCACGGAACCCGTAGTCTATCTGATACCCACCGTTGTGACTGTCTAGTGAACTATCCACCTGACATCTAGAGATTCTGACCACCGATTTTTTGATCGAGGGTTATATATAAGAGGTGGAGCATTTTTTATTATTATTTACCCTCATGGAAAATCACGTCCGCTCCTATTCTTGTCGATTGAGTTGTCTACCGTTGCTCAGCTGTCCATATTTTATTCGATTGGCGTGATGCTGTGGAGGTTTCGGGTCATCCTGCTGACTACACAGCGTTTTGCCAGGTAGGCCAACGACAGTTTCTTCTTTTTTATTTTATTGGTTGTTTTTAGAACCATGGTATTCCCTAGTTAGGTTTTCCCATAGATTGTGCTGTTGTCCATTAGAAAAAAAAAATTATCCTCACGGTATGCTTGTTGTGGTAAGGCGGAATATCTAGTTTGACAGTCTTCTTTGGCGGTGGGGGTTTTTGAACTTGCGTTTTTGAGCCGTTATGTGTATTTTATTCCACTCCACAAGATTGAAGGGTTGGTGTAGACAAGCGTTACATTGTTTGCACCACCCATTTTTGGGTTATTCATGGCCGTCCGGGGGGGGGGGGGGGTTTCATTTTTTTCGTATGCGTTTACCCTATTTTTATGGGACGGCATGGGTTTTCAATATTTTGGTCAAGTTGGGGATTTTCGCGATGAGAAAACAGTATAGGGTCTCACATTTGAGGATTAGCCTTATTGATAGCATGGTTCATGTTTCATCGAGGAGTTAGATTATTTTGAATACAGTCTGGATTAAATGATGAGTTTCTATCAGGGTTGTGTTCTTAGTTACAGATGGTGGACTTAGAAGATTTTAAGACACAACTTGCAGGAGTTTCTTTGCCTTGTCATTTTTTATTTTCATGCATTAATGCTCTGTATAGTTTATTTTTAAGAATGCATATGGAAGAGGTAAATAGTTTGCTACAACTTTTCTTCATCACTAAAACACTTACTAAAAGTTCAAATGGTCTAAGAACATACTGTGTTTATAACATGGTGACTGTTGCAAAGGAGATATGTCTAAAAGACAAAATAAGAAGGCTCCAGTTGTGGAAGGAGAACCAGAGGTTGAAATCATCACTAAGGTTGAATACATATATGAAGATACCAAAGATACCACTAGGGTAGAGCCAGATTATAAATGGGGTGAAATATAGAAGATGATTGTAAATTAGAATGTGTCTGATGTAGGATTTGAAGAGTTGACTATTTATGCAAATATCGAGAAATCGACTCTTATGAAAGTAGCCACAAGACCAGAGTTGTTCCCATGCTTACAGGTGATCAGTTGGATTCTGCCTAGGGAAGATGTAACTGCGATGATCCTTGAAAATACTGCTAAACAGGGATACGCTACATACAGCTGTGCTTATGGCTCAATGGCATATCACCTGCCTCCTGCTCAAATTTACCTAACAGAAAGCTGGTTGAAAGAGACAGCTATGGACCTGGTAGAAACAGTAAAAAGAATGATGATACCAAGGAAAAAAAATTGAACCAGGCCATCAAGAGAATATGATACATCCACTCTCCGGACCCCTTATAGATTTATAAAACTGATGCTAAATAGAATTTTTGGGAGAGCTCACGGAAAAAGCTTCAAATTGGGATGGATACCAATTATTTTCTATGTGGCCACTCAAGGAACCATATTCAATTGGGCAAACATAGTGTCCAAGAGCCTCTCAGCATGCATATCTTCAGCTTTGGGAGGGGTATCACAGAAGAAGTCAGAGTTCTGCATGAGCTCTATCCTAGTGGACTATATACTATGTACCCAATCTTTTCCAGCCTTGAGGTGTAATTGGGATAGGGACAGGACCCCGGTATACACTGCATATAAATTATTTTGGGCACACAAATACCATGGCTACTATAGAGAAATATGTGAATGTTTCATCATATCATTGTACACTCTAATTTTCCTGACTGAATGCAACTACATGTCTGAAGAGGCGTTCAAGGTCATTGAGGAATATGGAGACTACTATTTTACTGAGGAAGGTATGTATATCAGAATGTATGGGGGTTCCAGAGCACCTTCTCTACTCCCTAAATATGCCAATGATTATGTGTTGCATAAAGAGGCAGTCAAGAAGGTATATCTTGATGGTGTGGGGAGTTTTTTGTTTGAGCATAAAAAGGCAGCATTTCCTGCCATACCTTTCTGGCTAGGGAGTTATAAGTTTTCAAAGGTAAAATAGACTGCACAATTTGTGCAGGAGCTAGAGCACTTCCATTTTGGTGAGATGAACTTTCACAAGAATGACTCCCGAAATAAGATAGCAGAACACTGCAAAGAGGAAAACATTCATTTTGAGTATACTAACTTCTGGGACAAGGACAAAGAAACCTTCAGGAGTGCAAAGAATATGACTGCCTTAAAGAAGAGATTTAAACAGAAAATCACTATTGTAGGAGGAAAAGGAAAAACTGTACAGAAGACTAAGACAACTGAAGAAGAAGAGGCCAGAAAGAGAGAAGAAGATGCTAGAAGGATAGCACAAGAGGCAGAAAGCTAGCTAAATAATGAAGAAGAAGAAAGAAAGAGAGCTGCAGAGGAAGCAGCAAAGAAGGAAGAGGAGGAGACAAAGAGAAATGAAGAAGCAGAGATAAAGAAAAGACAAGATGAAAGTGAGGGTCTGAGTTTAACAGGATCTAAAGAAGATCAGCAGACAACTGACCAGATAGATACACAAGGGGAACGTGATCATACAGATCAAGGACATGGACAAGATAATCCTGATCCCTAGGAGCCTGCTACAACTTCTAGCAGCACTCAAGAGCAAGCTATGTTTTTTGGAATGAATTTGATCCCTTTCATGAAGAAAGAAGGGGAGGCGGTACCTAATTTCAGCACCATTTTCTATGACAAAGAGAAGAAAAGGATTGTTAAAAGAACCGAGAAAAAGGTTGAAACAGGAGGACAATCGGGAAAGATGATCACTGACAAGACTTTGGTGTATGGGATAGATGCAGATCCAAGATTGACAACAAGAGTTGGGGTGGCGTTATACCAGGCTACTGAACATAATGTAGATAGGCTGATGATATATCTTGAGGAGTCCAAAAATAATGCAGCTCAATTAAAAGAAACACTAAAGAAAGAGAGAGATGAAGGTCATAAGTTGAAGAGGAAATTTGAGGACATGCAGAATGAAGTGAGGACTTCAAAGACTGAACTCTAGATTCTACAGGCCAATAAGGAGACTTTAGAAATTTCTGCAGGAAAAATGGAAAAAGATGCTCACAACAACTTAGCAGAATTACAAAGGCTGCAGCTAGAGCATAAAGTATTCAAATCTTAGAAAGATAACCTTCAGGTGTCCTACGAAACTCTAAGTGTAGAGAAGGTCTAGTTGCAAAACAAGGTCAATGAGTTAGAATCAGAGAAGGATGCCACTGAAGAAAAAGAGAAACAGTATCAAATGCAGGTAGCAGTTTTGGAGGGACAAAATGCTTCATTGATAGCATCACTGAAAGATGCTACGGAACAAAAGACAGATGTCCATCCTTTGAAGGAACATGTTCTAGCTCAAAGAAGGAAGATGCATTGAGGAAGAAAGGTGTAAGATTTTGAAAATAGATAGCAGATTGGAGAGATTTTGGATACTACGTCTTATCTTTTGGACAGATCTCAAGAGATTCTGGAGATTCTGGCAGGAAGAATAGTGTGGATAGAGACAAATGAGGAACCTCATGCGGAGTTACCAGTTAAGGATTGGCAGAGTTTAAAGCAAGATTATGATTTATTGGAGTTTGCAATCAATATTGGGGAAGAATTCAAGAAAACTGTAAAGTAAAAAAGGGATTATACGCTAAATACTACAGAAGAGTGCTAGTCACATACAATAGATGTCAGGTTTCTGCAGAAAAAAGATTGGATGTGATACCAGAACATGAGCTATTCATAGAACATCTACAGAACAAGTATCAAGAAGATGAGCAGGAGATCCAACAAGTCAAGGATATAGATGAACATATTTTGAAGAATGCAATGGCTCATGCAACGGTAAGTATCCACTTACTATAAGACCAGCTACGGCTGAGTCTGGCGAGAATAGAAGTAGTTAAGAATCAGGCTTCTAAGTATGAGATAAATATCCATTTTCTTGAACCCTTCAATTTTGTAGGCATAGCAGCAGAGGCCCAGGCATGGAAAAATTTCATAAATGACCAGGCGGGTCCCTCTTCATAGAGTGTTCTATTAAATTTTGATTTAAAATGTAATATATTGTATAAATTATGAGCACTTACTACAAGTCAAAATTTTGGGATTAAAAGGTTGGGGAAGCCCAAAAGTCATTTAGGGGCAACCCAAAGGTTTTTCTTTTTTGTATAAATATAGGAGAGTTTAGATGTAGAGAGGACTTCTTTCCCAAGCAATTGTCAAGTATATTGTAAGAAGAACCATTTCCTTTTGCAATAAAGAATTACAAGCTTATACTGGAGAAAGTTTGGTGGAATGTTTCAAATGCTTTGCTATGGATCATTAAATGTGAACTATTTCATTTTCAGCTTATGTCCATTAACTGTGAGATTGTTCTAACTCATTGCATTTTTGTTTATGTTATGAATGTCTTATAGTTTTTTCTGTGAAATTTCCACTGTGAGTAATGAAGCTTGTCATAAACAATAAGCTAGATTTTTGTTCATATTTCTATTGATGTTCACTTGTTCTGAAATAAATAATATCTATCTATAATTTTTCTTAATACACGCACAAAAATACATACTCATTGATAATTGATAATATTTGCTCCCTGGGGATAGGTTAATTAATTGTAGTTATTTTCTGGTTGTTTCTGATTTAGATGCGAGAGAGGTAAGACGAGAGGTAAGAACCTATGCATCACATTGTGACGCTCCCCATTATCTCTATCAATTTGCATTTTTAGATAGGCACTTGCACATCATAACTTAAACACAAAATACTAAAAATATATACGGTGGACCGGGCCGTAACCTGTAAAACCTTTTAATTTGTTACTTGACCTATGGTAGCCGGACCATAAACCAGAAGGATTCCCCATACCAAACAGTAATGGGCTAGTTGGGAACGTTTATTGGGGAGAATCCCTAACTGTTGTTACCTACGATTTTCTAGGCCTCCAGTTTTTTGGCGCTAGAAGGAGGGCTGCCGGTGCATGGCTGGCCGAGGAAACTCACTTCATCGAAATTACTCTACCGGTGACGATTCTAAAAGTAGTTTGTTTCACAGACACACTCCTAAATATAAAGAGAAAGGGTATCTGTATCCTGTTGATAACGAAGTAGTTAATGATTTAAGAAGAATCACAAGGGCATATGCGAAAAAGATTGGAGGATTACCTATCATTTCTGTATTACCTAGAAGAGAGTATCAGAAGAAATATCGACCTCAATTAGAAGAATCAATGTTGGTAGAAGATATTTAAGAGCTTGTAGAAGCAGCCTTACAGGTAGTTGATCAGCCTTTGAATCAAGTGAATCCAGGTTCACCTTATTGTTCACCTTTGCAGATCCCTGTTCAGTCACGACCTCATTCTCCACTCAGAATCATGGCTAATGTAAATGCAAATCAACCACCTCCACCACCTGCTTGGAGGGCTAGGTCACCTTTAAATTTGACACCTCCCTTGCATGATTTGCCTCAAGATTTTGACAAAATGTTACCCAAGTTTGAACTAGGTGAAGGAGTTTTGGTAGATGATCATTTACAAAGTTTTTACCTGGCTATAGAAGGATTACGAGCTGGGGAGCATGAAGATGTAGTGTGTAGATTGTTTCCCCACACTCTGAAATGAAAAGAAGCCTCATGGTATTTTTGCACTTCCTGCAAATTCAATCACGGATTGGAACACATTTGAGAGAATGTTTAGAAGTAAATATGCAGTTTAGAAAACTCATGCAGCCTTAATGAAGGGGTTATGTGCTCTAAAGAAAGAAAGAAAAGAAAAAGTACGTGATTTTACTCAAAGATTTGTTGCTTACCTAAACAATTTTACTGTATTAAATAAGCCATCTGAAAATGATATGATAGAATACTATACCTCAGCCCTTGGGCCTAATCTAGCCATGTTTTCCAAGAGATCAGTGAGACCTACATTAGCAGAAACTTATGAAGAAGCTGAGAAGGTGGAGGCTAAGATGGAAAGAATAGAAAATTATCCTGTGCAGTCGAAAGAAAATAATTTTGGAAGCAAGAAACCTTTATTACTGACGAAGCCTAAGGATGAGCGGTCATAGGCTTTTGAAGGGATGTTGAAGATGATGCAAAAGTTATTTAACAGAGTGATAGATTTAGAAAAAGAAAAAGAGGCTCATAAATCATATAAGCCTTATTATAAGAAAAGGGAAGACAACAGTCAAACTAAGCCTCCTCCACATAGTCCTGCAGCAATGAATTTAACTGATGTAGGCATGGATAATTTTTGTACTTTTCATCAACAACCTCATTCTAAGAAGAATTTCCCCCAATGGATAAATTCTATGACACTGGTAATGAATCAATTATTGGATTCCAAACTCATAGAAACTGGTAAGGAGGAAGAAAAAGATAATCAATCTATAGAAAAACAAGAGGAGGATACTCTGGTTTTATGGGGTTGTGTCTCAATGTTAGATACAGAAGAAGAAGATTCTATGAAACAAGAGGAAACATCAGAAACCAATGTGACAACAAAAATTCAAAACTTGTTAAAAGAAGACAAGTCAATACTTCCTAAGATCAAGAAATTTCAAGAAAATATGAAGAAGATACAAAAGAACACTACAATTGTTAAAATACCTTAATTTACCATTTCAAGTCAAAATCTGAAGAAAAATAATATGCCTGTTAAGCCTATTGAAGACAAGGTTGAGAATGTCAAGAAGAATCTCAAAGAACCTGAGACGGGGTATGATATTGTGGAAAACATTAAAAAGGCTAAGGAAAATATCTCATTGTTTGAAATGTGTAATGTACCTCAGCAGAAAGAGAAATTTTTAAAAGCACTTGAAGTACCAGAAGAAGAGCTTCCCACTGACAACCAACCTAAAGAAAAAATTGGTGAAGCAAGTGTGGGAGGTAAGTCTAAGTATAAAACGCCAGCATTTCTCCTAACTTTTGAGATTTTCAACTATAATGTGCACAACTATTTAGTAGACTCAGGAGCATCAATCAATGTTATGCCATTGTCAGCCTGCAAGAAAATCAATGGACAACCTAAACTATCTACTTGGTAGGTTCTTCAGTTAGACAGGACAACTGTAAAGGTGGTAGGGGAAATAGAAGATGTTCTGATTCACTTATCTGCAGATGAGAGGGTATGTCAATACATCGACATTGTAGTAGCTGACATACCTGATGCTTATGGACTTGTTTTGAGTCGAGACAAGTCAGCAAGGCTAGATGGATACTTTGCATCAGATTGGTCACATTTATGGTT
The DNA here is from genome assembly GCA_001517045.1 of Pseudotsuga menziesii. Lineage (NCBI taxonomy): Eukaryota > Viridiplantae > Streptophyta > Pinopsida > Pinales > Pinaceae > Pseudotsuga > Pseudotsuga menziesii. The sequence goes on along the minus strand of LPNX010150863.1, from coordinate 170,959 downwards.
GCCTTATAAGGGAAGTCCAAATCAAATAAAAGTATTGAGAGAACCTCAGATGAAATACAATGTTACTCAGTTAGAGGGAAAGAATGAGCCAGTAAACTCTGTGTTGGGAAATTACTTCATTGATTTGGAACCGGGAAATTACCAAGCTGAAGAAGCCAGCAGTACACCTGACACCCAGCCCGATCTCCTTCGATTTTCACGGGCATATGAAATTGATTGTAAAATAGTAGATTTAGTTTTAGATGTAGTTTTTCATTCAATTTCAGTAGAAGTAGATAGTTTTTGGGCGCTTTATTTTGATGGATCTAAAACATTGGAAGGATAAGGAGCTAGCTGTGTCATGATTGATCCAAAGAAAAATAAACATTTTCTTCTTGTAGATTAGAATTCGAATGTACAAATAATACAGCAAGCACTAGTTCAGGGACTAAAAAAGGCAATAGAACTAAAAGTAAAAAATATGAAAGTATATGGAGACTCTGAAATTGTTGTTAAGCAAATTCAAAATAAGATACATTGTATTTCATCACATTTAAAAGCCTATCAAAATGAAATTTGGGATTTGCTTATAAATTTTCATGCATTCAAAATTGTGTCCATTCCTAGATTAAAGAATGCAGCAGTTGATTACTAGCTACCTCAGTTGCAAGGCTAGTACCTTCCAATAATAGATGCTCTATTGATTTACTTTTCAGGCCATCTATTCTAGATATGATCACCAATCTATGGGCTTTTGATGACGATCAACAAATTTTGGAATGCTTGATGAATTATGAGTCTTTTAAAGGAGCAATAATAGATGATGAAGAACATCAAGCAGAATTAAAATTTGGGAATTTTATTCCTAAAGGAGTCAGGACTTTGGAACGAATGTTTGATTTAAACAACAAGTTTAGAAATCCAGCGAATGTCAAGACTCATAGCTCATCCTTGCAATTTGAGCTAATAAATTTGGGGACTGAAGCTGAACCTAGGTATGTAAATTTGGGAAAGTGCTATTCTCTGGGCGAGAGAAGTAAGTTCATTAATCTATTCAAATAGTACAAAGATGCGTTTTCCTGGACATATGAGGAGCTTAAAACATATGACACAAAGATTATACAACATGTCATCCCGATTAAATTTGGATTCAAGCCTTACCAACAACGTTTGAGGAAGATGCATCCAAAGATGGAACCTTTAATTCAGAGTGAAGTGAAAAAATTGTTGGATGCTAAAATTATATTCAAATTTGGACATTCAGAATGGGTTTCAAATTTGGTTCCAGTAAGAAAAAAATCTGGAGAAATCAGGCTCTGTGTAGATTTCAGAAACCTCAATCGTGCGTCGGATAAAGATAACTATCCAGTCCCACCCATGGAACAAATATTGCAGATGGTTTCAGGTTCTGAATTGTTTTCATTATTAGATGTATTCTCTGGCTATAATCAAGTATTAGTAGTTAAAGAGGATAGGCTGAAAACCACATTTAGAACCAAGTGGGGAACTTTTGCTTACAGGAGAATGCCCTTTGGACTCATAAATGTTGGAGCGACTTTCCAGAGGGCCATGGATATAGCTTTCTGCGTTTTGATTGGCCGTAGTGTTGTGGCATATCTTGACGATGTCATAATATTTTCAAAAAAGAGAGACGAACATGCATTCCATCTGAAACACATTTTCGAGCGTTGTAAAAAATATTGTATTTCACTAAATCCTAAGAAATCCGTGTTTGCAGTCATAGAAGGAAAGATGCTGGGTCATGTGGTTTCTAAGAAAGGGATATCCATAGAGCCAGAAAGGATTAAAGCCATAGAACAGATCCCTTTAACCCATAACAAAAAAGGTATGCAATCATTCATGGGGACAATTAATTTTGTGTGAAGGTTTGTACCAGATTTTGCTCAAATTGTCAAACCTTTGCAACAGATCGTTAAACAAAGTGTACAATTTAAATGGACTGACATGGAAAAGAATGCATTCAGTAAGATAAAGACATCTATTTCTCATGCACCATCACTCAAAAGTCCGAATTTCAAAAAAGATTTTATTCTGTACACTTTTGCATCCGATGATTCATTAGCAGCGATGCTTACACAGAAGGAAGATGGGGGAGATGAGTATCCCATATCATTTATGAGCACTAGTCTACAGGGAGCTGAATTGAATTATCCAGCTGTTGATAAACAAGCTTATGCAGTTTTCAAAGCGGTCAAGCAATTCAGGCCATACATACTTAAGAACCATACTAAGGTAATAGTTCCACACCCAGCTGTAAGATCTCTTTTTGTGCAAAAGGAATTAGGAGAAAGAAGAGGCAACTGGGTAACTACCTTACAAGAATATGATCTTGAGTTCAAACCGGCATCCATAGTAAAAGGGCAGGGATTGTGTAAACTAATGACCGAAGGTATAGACAATGAAGAAAACAGTTGGGACAATGAAGCTGAGTTACATATGGTGGATGTATGTCCCCTATTCATAGCTCCGGATTCCTAGTACCAAGACCCAGTTCATTACCTTCAAGAAGGATATTTGCTGGAACATTGCAATTCCAAACAACGAAGAGCATTACGCCTTAAATCAACTTCATATCATATAATTGATGGAGAATTATTTAGAAAGAATTATGATGGAGTTTTTCTTAGATGCTTAGAGCAAGAAGATGCAAAGAGGGTCATAACAAAATTGCATGATGGGCCTGGAGGAGGTCATTTTTTCGGAGATACAACAGCCCATAAGATTCTTAGAGATGGGTATTACTGCCCTACACTGTTTAAAGATGCTCACGCTCATGTCAGAAAGTGTGATGTTTGTCAAAGAGGTGGCGGAAGACAAGCTAAAGCAGCAGGGCCTTTAAAACCAGTGATGATAATAGAACCATTCGAACAATGGGGGATTGATATCATTAGAGAGATAAACCCAAATTCTTCCTTGCAGCACAAATACATTTTAACGGCAACTGACTATTTCACTAGATGGGTCGAGGCCATTCCGTTACACAAAGTAAATGAAGATGCAGTCATGGGTTTCTTATAAGATCACATTATGACTAGGTTTGGGGTTCCAATTTCCCTAGTTTTTTATAATGCTACTTACTTTTCTTCTATTAGATTAACTGCATTTTCTAATGAAAGAGGAATTAAGTTGCATTATTCTGCAAACTATTACCCACAAGGAAATGGTTTGGAAGAATCTACAAATAAAAATTTGATTAGAATTCTAAAGAAAACCGTGATAGAAAATCAAAGAAGTTGGCACTTAGCGTTACCTAATGCTCTTTGGGCTGATAGAGTCACACCCAAGAATTCCTTAGGTGTGTCACCATACACTCTTGTTTATGGAAAAGAATCTATTTTTCCTCCCAACATTCTGTTACCATCTTCCATAATAGCTCAGGAATCTAGAGGTACTGATAATGAAATCCTACAGATCAGAATCTATAATATTTTGAAGTCAGAAGAGTCTAGTTCCAAAGCCAAAGAGCGATTTAAGCATCAACAGGAAGTAGTGAAACGTTGGTTTGATAAGCATAAAGCTGAAAACAAAGGATTCGAAGTGGGAGATCTGGTTCTTAAGTGAGATCATCCGCATGATGAAAAGGGAAAGCACACTAAGTTCTAACAGTTATGGGTATGCCCTTTTCAAATTGTATCCAAGCTTGGCCCCTCAACTTACAAGTTGCAAGATTTACAGGGGTGGGAAGAGAACTTACCAGTTAATGGTTTAGTTCTCAAACCTTATTTTTCTTGATTTTTTATTTTTGGTTATCTTGTACATAAAAATTGGTTTGTTTTATTTTTTATTTATTTTATTTGTTTGTTTTTAGTTATATTTTGATTGATTTTAATAAAGAAGCACAACTTTTGGTTGCATGGAGTTCATCAGAATTCTGGACTAGCTAAAATCCTTGATTATAAGACTGTGTACTATTGATTTATTTGAAAGAACTTCTTCTAGTTTAGCAATTTTTCTAAATGGCTATGAACACATTGAAGTCCTGCTTAATCCTTGTAAAATAACTCAGGATCAAAAGGTATGGAATACTATTTCGAGGCTCCATCCATCTCACATTAAAAAATGTCTTAGGGGGTGACAGCAAAAGACTCATGGAGAGGAAGTATGGTAAATGGTATATTATATTTAAATGATCCCATGCCAGGAAGTGAAAGCCAAAAGGAAAATAGGAGTCAAAATCTCCTAAGAAAGCAATATGTATCAAAACAAAGTACTGAACCATGTTAGTACAAGATTGCCAAAGTTCTTCTTCGTCTGTGAGCTGAAAAATAAATACATCTCTCACACAAAAGGACACTAAGGATAGAGGAGCCTGAGTTAAAAATTTCAGAAAGAAGGCAAAAAGGAGGACTCAAAAGAAAGGACAAAAGTCCAAAAGCACAAAAGTGCAAAATGGCATGGGTATGAGGAACAAACAAATATTTCTTCTTACCATATATTACAATCCTGTGGTGTCTAAGCTGGTAGCTACCCAAAGGCAGAGGTAAAAAATGAAACTCATATTCCTGGCCTCCAAAGAGTTATCTGGACTTTGAAATCTTGACTTCCATTTTCCTGAAATTGGACTATCATCAATGATTAAAAGTACATGCATCTTCCATTTGGAAATCCATACATCTAGAAGAATTCAGCATGTTGGTATTTATTGTCAAAACAGTCCATTACTCAAAGAAGAAATTATCCAGAGATATGTGTTCACCAAGTAGTCGCCAATTGTTGCAGCTGCAACCTTTTCCCAAATTTTTTAAAATTTTGGACCCTTCTTTTATTTTTATCTAGCTTGGGATTGTTTGGTTTCCTGAAATATGTCTTTCCTCTGCTATAATTTTTTATCTTTTGAAGTCAGAAGTAGGGTCAAATGTTTTTTCCTTCATTTCGGGATTTGAATAAAACTGTTGTTTGTCTAGCCAATGCAAAAAATGACTGTGGAGTTTTGTTTTATTTCTCAGAGCTTAACGTTTTGATTTTTCAACCTTTTCATTTTTTTTTTTGCTGTCGGGAATTTGTTGAAGTTTGTGTTGGGGCATTAGTTCTCTAGGCTGCCGAATTTTTGGAAGGGAAACGACGAATCATTCTTTTTATCGTCGATCCATGGCCTTTATCACCTTGTGGTTTTATTGTTTAAACATTTGACTGTCGATATTTTGATTCCGCTTTATCGCTATCGAAAAGATTTTTCATAGTGGTCGGAGGGATAGTCATCTACAACGTCGACGTTTCAGAAGGATTGTCGTTTGTATCACTGATACTGCAAATTATATTGTGTCTTGAAGTTCCGATGTGTTAGTGAGTAGTCCTTCCGATCGGTGGCGTTTAGTGCTCGGGATCGCCGACACTATGGCAACGCTTAGGCTTGCATCGTCGACACTACGGTAGTGTTGAGGTTTGAGTCACTGATACATAGTGTTTAGATCTTTCGACCACCGATGGGTTATATGTTATCGTGAAACCCGCAATTGGTTTGTTGCCCATCGTTGCGGCTGTCTATGGAACTATCCACCCATAGCATGTTGAGTTTTTGACGCCGATAGAGTTGGAGTCTGCTGACCTTTAGCCTTAGAGTTTTCGATCGCTAATGATTTGATGTTATCACAGAACATGTAGTCTTTCTACTGCCCGACATTGCGGCTCTCTAGTGAACTATCCACCCGGTGGCTAGAGCTTCCGACCGCCGATTTTTTGACCGAGGGTTATATATAAGAGGTGGACCATTTTTTATTATTATTTATCCTCGTGGAAACTCGCGTCCACTCTTGTTCTTGTCAATTGAGCTGTCTACCGTTGCTCAGCTTTCCAAATTTTATTCGATTGGCATGCTGCTATGGAGGTTTCGGGTCATCCTGCCGACTGCACAACGTTTTTTTAGGTAGGCCAACCACGGTTTCTTGTTTTTGATTTTATTGGTTGTTTTTAGAACCATGGTCTTCCCTGGTTAGGTTTTCCCGTAGATTGTGCCATTGTCCATTAGAAAAATATTTATCCTCACGGTATGCTTATTATCGTAAGGCGGAATAGCTAGTTTGACAGTCTTCTTTGGCGGTGGGGGTTTTTGAACCTACGTTTTTGAGCCGTTATGTGTGTTTTATTCCACTCCGCAAGATTGAAGGGTTGGTGCAGACAAGTGTTACGCTATCTGCACCACCCATTTTTGGGTTATTCATGGCCATCCTGGGGGGGTTTTATTTTTTTTGTATGCATTTACCCTATTTTTATGGGACGACGGGGGTTTTCAATATTTTGGTCAAGCTGGGGATTTCCGCGATGAGAACACAGTATAGGGTCTCACGTTTGAGGATTAGCCTTATTGTTAATATGGTTCATGTTTCATTGAGGAGTTATATTATTTTGAATACATTCTGGATTAAATGATGAGTTTCTATCAGGGTTGAGTTCTTAGTTACAGATGGTAGACTTAGAAGATTTAAGACACAACTTGCAGGAGTTTCTTTGCCTTGTCATTTTTTATTTTCATGCATTAATGATCTGTATAGTTTATTTTTAAGAATGCATATGGAAGAGGTAAATAGTTTGCTACAATTTTTCTTCATTACTAAAACACTTACTAAAAGCTCAAATGGTCTAAGTGTTAAATTTTCATATGCTTAGCTAAGACATCAGTATATCATTTCATTTTTTATAATAAAAGCATATAAAACAGGATCACTGAAAGAAACAGTATCACAAGAACAACACATATTTATCCTGGGAAAACCCTAAAGGGAAAAAAACCCAG
>LPNX010150863.1:127065-141820 GCA_001517045.1 Pseudotsuga menziesii | reverse complement strand
TTTGCATCGGTTTTTCGGGGGGGGGGGGTTCCTTTCTTTCGCAGTTGGTAGGCATTTACCATGGTTTTGTTTGAAATTCCAGAGGGTTTGTTTTTTGGTGATTTGGTTGTTTGCATGTTTTGGAACCAGGGTGGCAATTTTTGAGGATAAGCCTCATTTGATGGGATTTATTTTTTGAGCAAGGAGTTAGAACGTATTCTACTGAAGTTGATAACGCCAAGGGTTTTAGTTTTGATCAGACTAGTTTCTCTTCACACATTGCCGTGTTTAGTATCACTGGTAGAAGTTTTACAATGTTAGCGAGGTTATGATGCTTTTTGTCAATCATGTTGATTTTATTCGCGAGCATGATTTAGGATTTTTCAGGACCTATCTTTTTGCAGAAGTATTTGCTAGTTAGCCCTAGTTTTGTATCTACATAGATTTAGCTATGGAAAACATGGCCGAGGTAAATGCTTGTACCGTTTTTCTTCATTCTTTGAATACTGGTTAACAGCTCAAAAAAGCCTAAAGGCATTCTGTTTTGTGGCAAGGAAACTTTTCCAAAGATGAGATGTCGAAAATATAGAAAAAGAAAGCTCTCATTGTTGAAGGAGATCCTGAGGTGGAAATTATTAAAAAGTGTGAGTACATCTATGAGGATACTAGAGCCACCACCAGTGTGGAACCTGACTACAAGTGGGGTGATATTTACAGACTGATTTCAAACCAAGAGGTGCCTGATACCAGGTTTGAAGAGTTAACAATATATGCTAATATTGAAAAATCTGCCTTGATGAAGATAGCTACCAAGGCCGAGCTTTTCCCATGCTCAGAATTGATTGGATGGATTCCACCTAGGGCAGACGTGACTACTATGATTCTAGACAATACTGCCAAGCAGGGCTATGCTCCTTACAGCCCTGGTTATGTATCATTAGCTTATCACTTACCGGAAGCCCATGTTTACCTAACTAAATATTGGCTGAAGGAGATTAACCTAGACCTGGTTAAAACAATAAAAAGAATGATGATACCTGGTAAGAATTTCTGAACTAGGCCATCGGGGGAATACAACACAACTACTTTAAGAACCCCTTATAGGTTCATTGTGTTAATGCTGAACATAATCTTTGGGAGAGCCCATGGAAGGAGTTTCAAGTTAGGATGGTTTCCTATTATCTTCTATGTAGCTACCCAAGGGACTGTGTTCACCTGCGAAAACATTGTGTCCAATAGTCTCTCAGCCTGCATTGCTTCAACTCTGGGAGGGGTGTCTTAGAAAAATTCCAAGTTCTACATGAGCTCCATATTAATTGATTGTATAATGTGCACCTATTCATTCCCAAGCCTGAGGTGCATATGGGATAGGGACAGAACCCCTGTGTACATAGCCTACAAGCCATTATGGGCACACAAATACTACAGTCACTACAGAGAGGTTTGTGAACAATTGATTATGACATTGTATACGTTGATTTTCCTAAAATAATGCAATTGTATCTCCTAAGAGGCATTAAAAGTCATTGAGGAATAAGCCAATTACTACTTGACTGAGGAAGGGATGTATATTAGAATGTATGGTTGCTCTAGGGAACCTTCATTGCTTCCCAAATATGCCACTGATTATGTGATGCACAAGGAAGCAGTCAGTCGGGTTTTCTTTGATGGTATAGGGAGTGTTTTGTTCGAACACAAGAAGGCAACTTATCCTCCCATACCTTTCAGACTGAGAAGCTATAAGTTTTCAAAAGATAAAAAGGTTGATGAGTTTGTATAGGAATTGGAGTATTTCCCCTTTGGGGAAATGAACTTCCATAGAAATGATTCTCAGAACAAATTTGTGGAACATTGCAAGGAAGCCAATGTGCATTTTGAATATACAAACCATTGGGATAAGGATGAAGAAACTTTCAGAAATGCAAAAAATATGACTGCATTAAAAATAAGATTCAAAAAGAAGATCACCACTAAAGGTGGTAAGGGCCAAGCTGAACAAAAGAAAGCTGAGGAAGAGGAGGCCAGAAAAAGAGAAGAACGCTTGAGCTCAGCCAGAATTGAAGTGATTAAAAATCAGGCTACAAAGTTTGAGATTAACATTCCTTTTCTCAAGCCTTATGAATTTGAGAGCATCGCATCAGAAGCCCAAGCATGGAAAATGTTCCTAAATAATCAAGCGGGGCTCTCCACTTAAGTGCTTTATTAGTTTGTTTAAATGTGATATATTGTAAATTGTATGAGCACTCAGTATAAGACAATTTTGGAAGATGAAACGTTGGGAAAGCCCAGGGATCATTTGGGGGCAGCCCAAAAGTTTTGCCTTTGTATAAGTATAGGAGAGTTAGATAGAGAAAGGAATTTTTCCCAGTTAGACTTGTGAGAACACATTGTAAGAGGAAATATTTCATTTTGCAATATATAATTACAATTTTGCATGTTGGAGAAAGCTTTGGTGGAATGTTCAAATGTTGTTCAATGGATGTGGTTGAAGGGGAACTATTTCGTTTTCATCTTTTATTCATTAACAGCCGTTCTAACTTGTTGAACCTATGCTCTTTTATGAATGATCTCTAGTATATTTTATGATAATTTCCACTATGAGTAATGAATGTTTTCACAGACAATGAGATATCTTGTTGTTCATCCATATATTCATGTTTATGTGTTTTGAATCAAAAGAACAACTACCTGTGATTTTTTTTAATGCATGAACAGTAATACATTACTCATTAAATGATAATCTCACTCCCTAGGGACAACTTAGTTAGTTTTATTTCCTGCTGTGTGTGGTTTAGATGTGAGAGAGTCTATGAAGAGGTAAGAACATGTGCATCACATTGTGACCGCTCCTCGTATTCTTTATCAATCTGCATTTTAGATAGGCACTTGCATATCATACTTAAAGATAAAAAACACAAAAATATATACGATGGACCGGGCCGCAACCGGTAAAACCTTTTAATTTTTGTTTCTTGACCTACGGTAGCCGAACCGTAAACCGGACAGATTCCCTATACCAAACAATCATGAGCTAGTTGGGAACGTTGACTGCAGAGAATCCCTTGCTGTTGTGGCCTGCGATTTTCTAGGCATCAACACCACTATATAATGATATTTGAATATCCATATATGTTCAAAGAGTCAATTCCACATTTGTTTGCAAAAAAAAAGAACTCCTCATAGTCCAACAAGTTATGATTTAGTGTTACTACCTTTGTCTCCTCCCATCCACAACTTGAAGTAGTGATTCTCATTTAATTTGAACAACATCCCAATTCCACAAAATTCATCCATTGAAGAGCCATTGAAAAAACCAATTGCTGAGAAAGGAGAAACGCCCGGTTTATACACAGTCTTTTGTTTCTTTTGCTGGATTTTTCCAACAAATTCCTTGAAAAAAGAAATGTGTTTGATGCTACTTAAACTAACCTTTGGGACAATGTTTTCAAATATGGATTTATTTATTGTTTTCCATATAATCCAAAATATAAAAAAACAGAAGAAGCCTATCATTTTTTTCTATTGAAAATCATTCCCTAAAGTTGTCTTCTAAGTTACTTTCTCCCCATGCAAAAGCAATATTTATATCTCTTTTCACATAAGTCCAAACCGCTTTATTGAAATCGCATTTAATAAATAAGTGCTCAGTTGACTCTTCTTCTATTTTGCCCAAAGGGAAGAAATCTGGGTCGTTCCACCCTTTTTTCATAAGATTTTTCCAAGTTAAGATTTTATTTTCCATTAGAATCCAAAAGAAGCATTTAAATTTTTGAGGGATCTTCCATTTCCACAATTTAAAACTCCGTTATTTAGAATAGAAAGAAAATTACAAATTCACTATAGTAGAGTATGCCTCTTTTGTCATTACCTACGCAGTAGCCTTATTCCATGACCAGATGATTTCATCCTGTTCGAAGTTGAGTATAGATGTTGAGTAGTCTTATTGTTTTCTTGAAACGTTGGATTCTACCTTCCATTAGAATACCTGCACTTGTTTTGAAATGATTTAGATTGTAGGTTCTGGGATGCAAATAACTTCCTAACAACCCGATTGATGCTATGAATCTATTGCAAATGCTTCCTAATCTTTCAGAATATTCAAAAGTACTTCACAAGTCTTTAATCCATGTGTCATTGTTTCTTGGAAGAACTACATATCCGTTGGATTAGTCTCAATAAACATCTTGAGGGTTCTTATTTTAGGGTTTCCCATATGCACAACATTACAGACAGACCTTAGAGGCTTCTCTACTCTAAGTTCCCCATTATATCCTTTAACAAAGGATTACTAAGATTTATTTATTCTCTCTGAAAAAGGCATGTATCCCCTTTCTCTATTAGGATCTCCCATTTCTAAATTCTCATCCCCTTTCTTCGCAGTCTTCTTTATGTGTTTCCTTCTAATTGTTACATTCAGATGTATTATGGAATTTATGGGTGCTTTTGTGGGAGATTCATTAGCCTTGTTAACATAGGTTTTCAAAGGAGAAAACATGATATCCCCCATAGATCCTTCCTTTCTTTCCTTCTAACTCCCATTGTCTTCAGGACCCCTTAGAGGAATCATGCCCAATTCGTTAGAATAAAACCCATTTTTGTGATTTCAGTGGTGTTGAAAGCTCTAGAGAATTGAATTTTAGATGTCTATTTCTTAAAACATCATAATATTTTGGGATTTCCAAAGAGTTAATTAAGTTTTCTTGATCCTTATGTTCCTCTTCTCCAAGGTCACTTTCATCAAAAATACGGTTCACTAACTTATTCATCTGCTTGAAAGTGAGGAGGTTTTCCCCCTGTTTTCTATAATAAAAAAATATCCACATATTTGATCAAACAAAGTTCTTTAGCAGTTAAATCCTCGTAAGGAACAAGAGATTCAGTTGATAACTTACCTTCAGATGAATGCTCTGCCACATCAGCCTTTGGGTCTAAATACGACGGCTCAAAAGAGTTGTTTTGAAATGACTCCTTGCTTCTCTAGAAAGTATCCTTGTCTCTTATCCACAATCCTTTCAACCATGGTCAAGAAGCCCTTGGGTGTATTGTGTTTCTACATGTTAAACAACAAAAGGGAATTCCTTTGTAGTCAAGACTTTGTTCAAAGGTATGTTCCCCCCATCTTAGTTTAATTTTTTCCGGTAAACGTTCAACCATATTGAATTCCACCAAAACCCTAAGAAAGTTTTTTCCACCTGCTCGAAACATATCTGGGTTTACGAAAATTAACTTACCAGATGGTTTGCTAGATTGATAATGATATCCTTGGTCCAAAATTGTATTGGGAGGCCAAGTAATAACAACAAGAGATGTCTTTTCTCTATTTTTTGCTTGATTGGATCAAAATGGATATTCCATCTCCATAAAAATAGTGAGCCTTCCTTAATAACCCAAAACGTGTCCAATATTCACTCAGCATGATCTTCTATGAAAAAAATAAAATAGAACCATCCCTTTGGAAATCCTATTACTTGAGGCCCATAATCTATAAGTGGCTTCCAATTCTCCTGCTGCCACTCGATTAGTTCTGCTCTACTCATTTTTTCACACTCCATATGGCCAACTAAATCTCTTCTAGACAAATCTTCCACCTTTTCCAGGATTAGAGCATCTCACTATAAAACCCTCAACAAGTTGTTTAAATTTTACTGCTTTAGCTTTACTTATGATATGAGCCCTTTTCAGTGATAATTTTCATGCACCTAGATCCTTTCTGAAAGTCTTCTTTGTTTCTACAAGCTTCTCGTCCGTTGACAAAACTGTGCCAGGGTTGATAGGGCAGAGATTTGTGTTATCTGTAGTTTACCTGACCATGATGGTTCTGTCAGCTAGAAATGATACATTTTATCCTCCCTTCATGTGAAGGTTGTCCTTTCTTCCCCCTACCCAAGCCTCTACATCGCCACCTGTCTGAAAGCCTAACTCCCACTGACAAGGAGTAATTTTTATTTTTATTCTAATTTTTTCCATATTGAAAACCTCCTCTAAACCCTACGAAGATAAAACCCTAACTGAAGACCATTATAGAAAAATATGCGTTCCCACTATTTTTAGCCTTGGTTGGCACTAGGTCAATCAAAGAGATTGGTTGAACTCCAAGTTAGATGGCAGTAGCCTTTTCTGGATAGGGTTTTAAAAGATAGTGGTGTCCATCTTCTAGGATGTTTTCATGGTTTAATGAAACTAATGCATTAGTTCTCTTCAATCCTGGTGTTCATATTCATGTGTTTCATGGAGTTTAAATATGGATGCAAGAAGGCTCTATCTTTAATATATATAAAGTAATTTATTTTGATAAATAAAATAAATTGTATGTTTCTTTAATATAATTAAGTATGTGAGATTAAGGACTCCATTATACTATATTTAATCAATATAAATATCTATTGTATTATATTTGCATTTAAAAAATCAACATATAATATAAATTTCCTATAATACTATACTAATATAGTTACTTGAAATATAATTACCTAAGAAAATTATTCACAATAATCAACATTTTTTCATGTGGTGGTGGTGGTGGTGGTGAACGTCCACTGGTCCTTAAGAAGGATAATACTTGGTTTTCTTTAAAATCTTGTTCATGTGCTCAAAAAGCTTGCCAAGAAGCTTTCCAAGCTCACTATACTTTTGACAAGTTAGGAGGTCATAAAGGTTTGCATTGTAGTAAATAGTATGAAACTGAGATCTAATGTGGGTGTAAGCAAGGAACTATAAGAGAAAGTGATTTTCATCATCAACGCTCATAGACTCACGCGAATGGAAAACCCTTTTAGCCCATGGATTTTTACGAATATACCAACGCCTTGTCTCACAATGGAGTTCATGACAGTTCGTTTTAATCTTGGCTATATTAATTTTCTTCCATGAGCTAGTTACTACAGAGAGAAACTTCTGATCTTCCAAATTAGGATTAATGACCTCCTTATAGTATCTTAATTTTCTCTTAACCGTTAAATTTCTCTTTAAACTTAGAAGTAATAATAATTAAAAAATACATAATAATCAACATTTTTTCATTAATAATTTTTTTTTATTTATTAAAGAGAAAATATATCACAACAATCAACATTTTTTAATTAATAAATTTTTTATTTCTTAGAGAGAAAATAAATTTTGTTAAAAATATTTCACAATCTTGATAAATTTAATTATTAAATATTTATTAAATTGTAATTGTAAATTGTTGAAATCATTATTTTTTTTTATGTAAAAAGGATTTAGTATTTTTTAATACATTTATTAGAATCTGATTTTACATTTAATTAAAAAATCTTTGTTAAATTGTTGAAATCATTGTTTTTGTTTAAAATAGATGCAATATTTTTAAATATTCTTAATAGAATCTGATTTTACATTTAATTATAAAAGCTTTGTTAAATTGTTAAAATCAATATTTTTATGTAAAAATTGATTCAATATTTTTATTATAATCTAATTTTACAATATTAATTATTGATAATTAAAATTATATCAATTTAAAATTATTCATAACAATTCTAAAAAAAAACAATTTTACTTCAAATAATTATAAATGATAATTTTTTTTGTAAGTTAGATAATTATTTCTATTGCCTTCAAACAGATTTACAGATATAGTATCAAAATTGAGCCCTCCCCACATAGGGAAAACAGGCTCAATGTATCCAAACAAAACTAAAATCAGCCTCTAAACAATATGAGGTTGAAACATCTAGACTGGGAGTTCTTTAAAACACATCGCTTGTTGATAGTTATACAAACCATGAACAAAAAAGTGTGAAAACAAGAAAAATAGCCTAGAGAAGGCTTTGTATCTATATCCTCATGGACCGAATCCAGGAATTTGTCCATCTTGATCCCCAGGTGTCCTGCTATTTGTTGCAAATGTTGGGAGAGCTCATCCATCTTCAAAATAATTACCTCATGGAATTCCCCCCTTTCGACCAGGGTACGACCCATAACATATTTCTGCTGCCAGTAGTAATCCATGGTTTTCAGGGGCGGGGAAGTTATTCCACTTGCATATCTCATGTCAAGGACCAGGGTCGTGAATTCATGTTTCACCTCCAAGTCTGTGAGATAACATATGGTGATCTGAGCCTCACTTTTTGTTTCCTCGATTTCCTTCTGAATGGGTGTCGAAATTGAATTTCTGAAGAGGCGGGCCAAGTGCACAATGTTTTGCATGAATCTGTTGGGGGGAGCAATAGATATTATCGAGGGATCCTCGGCCTTGGACTTCATGCAAGGATGTCTTTTCAGAGGCATAATGAAGGAGGGTGCAAAGAGGAGCCGATTCAAAGGAGACAGAGCTAGAAAATGAGTTAGAGCCAAGACAGGTGCTCGGATGGGGAGCAAGGGAATAACAAACAAGATAAACACAAGGGCATACCAAACCCAATATTTAATAGTAAGGAAGATAATCCAAGGGTGTTAGATAGAAGTAAAAACACGGGAATACTTACCATATTCCCACTATGATGCATGGAGCGCAGGGCTAAGAGTGTTGACAACAAACTCTAAATTGCCAAGTGCCAGCTGATATTTTTTGAGAGAGAAAGAAGCGCCATCGGGATCAGACCCAGAATTACAGATATCATGCCCCAAACCCTAGAGAGACCAAGTAGTTGTCACATCCCCAACCCTCCGACCGAAAAAGAGGACGCGACTAACCGCTATGAAGTCATGCAAACTAATCCCCATGAACATAAGATATAAAATGCATTGGAAATGAAACATACACAGATGTATAATTCGTTTAAACATACAGCGAAATCAAACACAATCATCCAATACATTCAGGATGTTCATCCATCTCATTTAAGCGATAAATACAATTGCAAAGACACAATGGACAAGAGATACTTATCTTTAACAGAAGCTTGTCCCGTAACCAGCTATGTCGCTGCAATGTTCCACCCAACCATAGGCCAGTGTGCTCATCAATCACTCAGCAACACTGCCACCCCCGAGCTGGGCATGATTCCACAAGGAATAAGGGGAAACTAGTAGGCTCACACATAAGCAAGGATACATAGCAATACCTAGCCAAGCCAATAAAGTTGGGTTTATTAGGCTACCAGAGCTATCTTGACTTCTAATACATCCACACACACCCAACACAAGGAATCATTCCCTTCTCTGTTGCACAGTCCCTCACATGACTTCCCTTCCAATGTTATCCAGGGGGTGTAGAGAAGAAAGCTAGCCCTCTAGCTATGTCTGTGAGGCTCCTGCACACACTAGGTTTATCAAGAAAGCTCAAATCCCATTTCCACTCCCAATTCAATTCAGACCAAAGCCAAAATATGCACCCACAACACAATACAATTTCTGGGTTGGAGGAAAAACAGTTCCAGCAACAACATGAATTTCCAGAATGGGTAAAAATGGCCCTTTAGTAGTAATTCAATTTCCATAGATGTTTTGGCCCTAACGTGGCAAAACCGGGCTCAATAACACCCAAAATTGTGGGTCTCCTCTTCCACTCATTGGGCATTTCCATAAAAATGATTTCTAGCTTGGAAACAATGGATAAAATTGCAGCAAAAGCGTGGGGAAGGAAACTCAACCACTAATAATCACCAAAAGTGATTTCTCAGCCTGAGAAAAGTGAGGTAACAACCAAAAATGTGAATGGATTCACACAAAGGAAGTTTTGAATGCCTAAGAGATCTCACGTGAAGGGAAAATGGTGAGGAAAACATGCCAACGTGAAAGCATGGTAGAATGGCCTACATTTTTGGGTTTTTGCTTGTCCAAGGAGTCAAAACGTGTTTCCCCAAAAACTGATGGCTTCTCCAATTCGAATTTGGGTTGTCATACCTTGCCCATCCCATGCAATAATCAACCCGACCAATTTCTGGCAGTAATAAATGATTGGGTGAATGAGACAAGAAAGGTAGTTGACAGTTTGATGGGTTCTCCCTCTGACATTTGGATTTTCCCCATTGGCCCTAAGGTTTGAATATTCCTCCCCCTTATCCTTAGGAAATCATGCCCCTTCTCATTATTGTTGCATTGACATAGTTGGTTGTGGGTATTTTTAATTAAAATACATATTTACATGATGTCCAAATTATAATGTGGCTGGCTAGCACAAAATACCATCAGCATCGATTTTAATCGTCGAACATATAATGTTAAATTAATGGTTGGGATTTTTCCTATATCTCCATACCATGATTAATTACAATATATAAATCATATACATTTAATGCAAACGGGGTCAAAACTGGGGCTGTTACATTCCCCTCCCCCTTCAATAGCACTGTCCTCAGTGCTTTACAAAATTGGACAAAAATGCTACACTGGCATCACCTCAGTGCTCAGCAGAATTGAACAAAAATGGATGTGCCAAGCACATGGCATCCTCCAATTTCCATGTATCCTCTTCAGGACCGTAGTGCTCCCATTGCACCTTTACCTGCGCTATGGCTCGATTCAGGAGCATTGTGACCTTCCTGTCGAGGATGTGCATTGGCTCGATTTGGAACTCTCCCTCAGGTTCCACCTGAATCACATCCCAATTTATCACATGGTTGGGATAATGTACATATTTCTTAAGCAAAGTAACATGAAAAACATTATGAGCTCTAGTGATAGCAAGCAATGCAAGTCTATATGCAACTGGACCTATTCTTTCAAGCACTTCAAACATCCCACAATATCTAGGTGACAACTTGGTACAACTTCCAAGCTTCAAGGAACTCTTCTTTGCCCTCACTATGAGGTAAACATGATCCCCAACATTGAACTCTCTGTTCACCCTATGCTTATTCGCATAGCTTTTCTGTCTGTCCTGGGCTACTTTCATATTTTTCCTGATCTTTACAACCTCTTGCTCCATTTCCTTGAGAAATTATAGACCAAGCACAACCTTGTTCACTGGATTATCCCATGTCGCGAGTGTCCTACACCTTCTTCCATACAAATATTCAAATGGACTCATCCCTAAGGATGCTTGATGTCCATTATTGTAGGAAAACTGTACTAAGTGTAAGTAATCTTCCCACTTGGTTGGCTTTTCCATCACATACATGTGAAGCATGTCTTCAAGCACTTGATTCACTCTCTCTATCTGTCCATCAGTATGAGGATGGTAGGCAGTGCTGAAGTTTAGCTTTGTACCCAAATATGTAAACAAACACTTACAGAAATTGAAAGTGAACTTGACATCTCTGTTAGAAATTATTTCTTTAGGCAATCCATGCAATTTGAAAATATCCTTCATGAAGATCTTTGCAATGTCATTAGTATTATGCATAGACTTAACTGGTATAAAGTGTGCTACCTTTGTCAACTTGTCCACCACAACCATGATGGAATCATGTTGTCTCCAAGTCATTGGAAATCCTGTAATAAAATCCATGGAAATAATTTCCCATTTCCATTCTGGAACTAGCAAAGGCTGCAACAAACCTGTTGGGTGTTGATGTTCAACCTTTACCTACTGACATTTCATGCACCTTGAAATATATTCAGCCATGTCCTTTTTCATTCCTAGCCAAAAGAACTGCTTTCTGGCTGTAGCAATTGCCTTTTGATATCCTGGGTGACCAGAATATGGAGCTTGATGGATCTCATCCATAACAAATCTCCTCAAATCTACTATATTTGGAATATAGACTCTATTATTATAAGTAAGAATTCCATCTTCTTCCAATTTATATCCCTCATACCTCTTCTCAAGACTTTGCTGCTGCAACTTGTCTTTTACCTCCTCATACAATTCATGTCCAACAGTATGATTAACAATCTATTGTGTCAAATCTAACTGGAAAATACTAAGAGATGCCACGTGCATTTCCTACACCTTGTTGCTGAGTGCATCAGCTACCTTGTTCTCCTTTCCTTTTATGTGCTTGATTTCAAAATCAAAATCACATAAAAAATCCAACCATCTAGCTTGCCTAGCATTTAACGTTGGCTGATCAAACAAGTATTTCATACCACAATGGTATGTCCTTAGCTCAAATATCCTACTTATCAAGTAATGCTTCCACATCTTGAGAGCATGTACTATGGCTTCAAGCTCAAGATCATGAGTGGCATAGTTCTTCTCATGCTCCTTCAACTTTCTTGACTCATAACATATCATGTGGTTGTCATGCATGAGAACTCCTCCTAGTCCTTGCCCGCATGCATCAGTACACACCACAAAATATTTTTTTTGGGTCTGCAACTTTCAAGACTGGTGCACTTGTGAGAATATTCTTCAACCGCTAGAAGCTTTCTTCACACTTCGATGTCCATTCAAAATTCATACCCTTCCTTTCCAAGGAAGTGCTAGCATGTGCAACCTTAGATAATCCTTCGATGAATCTCTTGTAATATCCTGCAAGTCCCATAAAAGATCTTACATCTTTCACATTCCTCGGAGTAGGCCAATTCATAATGGCCTCAATCTTCTTAGGGTCTATAGATATTCCCTCTTTTGAAATAATGTGACCCAAATACTGAATTCTATCTCTATAGAAGTCACACTTGCTCAACTTTGCATACAACTGATGCTACCTGAGCAATTGCAATGCCAACCTCAAATGTTATTCATGCTCTTCCTCATTCTTAGAATAAATAAGAATGCCATCAAAGAAAACAAGAACAAACTTGTCCAAATATCTGCTAAAGACACTATTCATACGACACATAAATGTAGCTAGTGCATTTGTGAGACCAAATGGTACCACTACAAACTCATAATGTCCATACCTTGCTCTGAAGGTTGTCTTATGAATGTCTTCATCCTTGATTCTTACCAGATGGTAACTGTTGATCCTAGATTTATTATCATTTTTGACAATTAAATTACTCATTTAAACATATATTTTATTATCTTTTTGCATATTTTATGTCACACAGATCATCATTTAGCCCAAGGTGTGTATGAATTTAAGGTTTATATAAAATCCATTTATTATTATCATTTTATGATTTTATAAATTAAAATTGACATTCTTAAATCACATTTGATATATTAATTGATTTGCATATTTGTTTGCAGGTTATATAATATTTTTGGGACAAATTAACAACAAGCACGCATTCAGCTTGCCATTCGCACAACATGTCCAACTCGTCATCCATCTCGATGCGCGATATTCATTGGTAGTTTGCCAAAAATTAAAACGTGTTACTGCAGACCACAGTCCTGAAGCACACCAGCAAATAGAAATGTCGTTCGTCTTAGATCTACGCCCAGCATATCCAGCTCATGGTCTAGCTCGTTGTTCATCTTTCCGTCCAGATCGCTAACAAGACTGCGCACTGTTGAGAATTGATTCCAAGCATTAAAATGTGAAATAGTTCTGCAAACGACCTGTTGCCCATGTGTCTAGGTAATGAAGCTTGCTTCTAGATGATCCACCAGCTTGCAGCCTCCTTCGTCGACACCTCACCAACAGACCACACATTGGGTTGATGTATTAGCCTGCGTTCTAGAAGACTTGCCTCTGTGCGCTCTCCTCTGCTCACCACCAGTCCACCTGCTACGCTAAGGAAGGAGCTATGCGCCACATCTAAGAACAATTTGCAATGGAGAAGGAGTTGTGCGCCACATCACGCCGAAAAGAACCAGACTCACTCTGAAGAAGGGAGGATGATTGTGCGTTGGCATGTGATTTGTTAGACGCCTTTATGATCGACTAAATTTAGAGAGAAGTCGACCACTAAAGGGTCGACTTGCTCACCTCTATAAACAACTATATATACTAGCCTCTACGTGAGAGCTCAGTTAGTTCACATTTTTATCAGTTCATGCTTTGATTTGTTCTTGAGCACATTGTATCTCTGTTCCATCATTTGAATAAAGAGTTGTATGCTTTTATGTTGATGATTGTATTTGAGTAGAAGTTAGCCAGGCACCACCCCTGATTGTTGAGAGGGCCCCTCATCAACTAGATGTTTCTTCCTTTTTCTTGTTTATTTCTTTTATCTTTTTTGTTTTAGTTAGTTTTGTTTCCAGTTAGTTTTATTATTTCATTTGCTTCCTGTAATGCATTTTATTTCCACAATTCAATAACTAGATTACACGCATAGTCTGATTTCCATTTGCTTTCAATCATTTCATTTCCATTTTACTGTTCAGTATTTGTAATTAGATAGAATAGAATCTTAGTGCTGTTTATTTCCTTTCTCTTTCAAGTTTATGCAATTTAAATTTCAGTTTGTTTATTAATATGCAATGATTTCTTTATTTTCATGGATTTGTTTAATTTTATTTCACTGTCAAATTTTCTTAATAAGTAGGTTTACTTATTACCTTTATGCATTAGCTTTACATCTGCACGAATTCAGCTGAAGATTAGCTCATTTAGGTTAATTTCTGTCATTTTAACTGTGCAGACTATCATTCAGACAGCCTGTTTAAACTGTCATTCAGCCACCCCTTTCATACCTATAGTTCAGTCTATCATTTAGCCCATAGTTTCATTTTTAGTGTTTTTGATGTGTTTTGAGATTGTTTTCAGTTCTGTTTCTTTAATGTTTGAAGTATGGGTGATTCCATGAAGATGGGTAACACTTTTTGGCCAAATTTGGCGATGAAAACCTGATTTTTTACTCATGTGCTAGATAGAAGCCCTCAAAACGCATATATGCCATGTGAATTTTGACTTGCAATAAAAAAACAAATTGTAGAATATTATGTTGGCTTCATAGTGATATTTTTTTAAAAATATTTCGATGTCATTTAATGTGTGAATTTTTGCATTTAATGAACTGTGTGACCTTAAAAGTTTGAAGAAGCTAATAGGTGGCTCGTGTCCACGTAGAGTAATTCAATATTGTATTAATA
>LPNX010150863.1:20027-113872 GCA_001517045.1 Pseudotsuga menziesii | reverse complement strand
AAATTTTAAAACAAATTTTATAAATTTATAAAAAAAAAAATTAAATTCCATTTAAATTGAAAAACAATTATTTAAACTGTTACCTCTTGGCTCCGACGCCATCATGACGAGGTTGGGTTGCTTCGGGGTGCCAATCCTTACGCCGCTCGTCGTTTCTCGGTCGAGCTTACACAGTGAATTTTTGCAAAAAAGACGGCCGCGACCCCCGTGGCCTCTTTTTATAATTTTTTCGACACAGGAACCTCAGTCGAGGTATGTACCTTGACCGAGGTCCATACCTCGACCAAGTTAATACCTCGACCGAGGTATTTCTTAACCCTCAGTCGAGGTTTTAATACCTCGACCGAGGGTTAAGAAATACCTCGGTCGAGGGCTGAACAAAACCTCGGTCGAGGGCTTGATAAAACCTCAGTCGAGATATTAAAACCTCGGTCAAGGGCTTGTTAAACCCTCGACCGAGGTGCATTTTTCTGTTTTTAACGAAATGCGCTTGCCAAAAAGTGTTACCCAGGTCCGCGGATTCACCCGTATGCTTTGACTGAGATAGTTAGATGATAGTTTTATTTAACATTGAAGTTAAATTGGATTGTTTTAGTTTATTTATTAAAAGTTACCTTACTTCTTTTTCACCTTGAATATGTGTTAATCTATTTTATGATTTGTTTCTTGAGTTTGTTTCCGATTCTTTTTACTGTTGTATTGTTTTGTGTTCATACCTTTAGACTAGTTTATCCGTTTGAATGTAAAATTCAATATTGTGTGTGTTATCTTTAGCATGTTTTTAGGTTATTCCTTTTTTTCGTTGTGTGATTACTGAAAGAGACTTGTAGGATAGAATTCAAAGATATCCCTATTAAGTTTTCTACTTGTTTCTTCTTATTAAGTTTTCTTTATTAAGTTTTCTACTTGTTTCTTTTATTAAGTTTTCTACTTGCTTATTATGTCTTCCTTGCATCCTAGTTTCCTATTTGAAAAGTTAGTTGTTGATAGCATCAGTTTCAGTTTAAAGTTATTTGCTTATAAAATAAATTGTCAATTAGTTAGTTTAATATTTTGTTCTGGTTTAATTACTTTCATAATTGAATTCTTAGGAGTTTGACTCGGTTTTTCATTTTGAAAAATATTTCGATCTTTTGTTTGTTAAAATATTTCCATGACACCATAGGAACCCCTCTACCTTCGCATATATGTTGTGTCAACTCTAAGCCTACCAACCTCAGTCGATAATTAAATATTAGGTGAATTAATCTAGACGATATAACACACCCAACATTTTCGCACCATTCTCGGGGAGTTGTTCTATAAGGTGGATAGAATTTCGTATGAAGCTTAGAAATAGGTTGGTGTAAGGAGAGAGGTAAGACGAGAGGTAAGAACCTATGAATCCGTTATAATAGGCACCCCCAAATCCAGCAACAGTAGTAGCATAGGTTTTCTTTAGTTTAAATTTTTTCATGAGCAGACTTAGAGACCCTCAAGGTAGATTTGTTAAAAAAGGAAAACTTATTGAAATTCCTACTAACTTTCACAGGGGACATAATACCCCAACCACTAATTCAGCAAAAAGGTATCGAAAGACACCTATAGGAAGTAGTTCTACTGAAAAAACTAAGGAGACTCTCTCAGGATATCTTACCAAGGAATCCATAGAAGGAGAAGGAACATTTGCAGGAGGTCCTAAGGACCTCATTTTTGAGGAAATTCACGAGGATTAGCCACTAGAAACCTCTAACCCTCCACTAGTCTTGAATCCAAATAATACAACCTTTTCACTAGTAGGGGATCTGAATTTCATTGACTTTGTGATCTTGCCCAAGTAAAAGCTCTCTTTGGAAGCTCCGTAGATCTAGTTATCTCACAAATTGAAACATCCATGGTAGAACCTACTATCCCTCTAGGATTCAATAAAAACATGGTTGATCAGAGGAAGATCTCTCTCGAACAAGAACATTGGGATGCCCCATTATCACCTCGAAAGGATCCCCCTAGGTATATTTACATTAAAAACCCATCCTATATGGGGAGATGGGAAGAGAACGAAGATCATGATGAAGTTATAAATGAAGAAGGAGAAGGGGAAAATCGAACTGAGGCTACCTTCGGGTTCCCTATTTTGGACACTATACAAGATGTAACTATGAAAAACATCCCTCCTTCCTCCTTACCTACTTTATATGGAAAAAATAATGAGGACCCGGACACATTCTTGTTCGAGTTTGATATCCTTTGTAGGAGCTATAATTATCTACAAGATGCTCATAAATTAAAACTCTTTCCCACTACACTAAAAGATTCCTCCTTGAGATGGTTCATGGGATTAGGTGAATTCACTATCAGGACTTAGGATGATATGAAAACCTCCTTGCAAAAATATCAAGAGTATTGCAAACCTAAGGACTGTTGACATGATATATTCAAGATACAACAACTTGAAGACGAGATCCTAAAAGATTATCTTGAAAGGTTCGTTTATACATTACATAAATCAAAATATAATGACCTCCGAGAAGATGCAAAACATACACTTTTTCTTAAGGGGATCTCTGAGGACTTGTTAGAAAGTCTTAATTTCATGGAAGCTGGTGATATCTCTCACAAAAATTTTGCACAAATCAGTGAGATGTGTAAAAATTATTCTATAAGTAGGGGGGAAGTTGGGAAGAACTTTCGAGAGCCTTATAATAGAATTGTAAAAGGAAACATTCCTAGTTCAGGAGGAGTTACAAGAGTAGAGTTAGGAAACCTATTGGAGAATTTCAAAACTGATATCTTAGGAGCAATGGGTTCTCAACTAGATGCTTTACAAGCCAAGAAAAGGCAGGATGAATAACGAGCAGCAATGAGTATTTTTTGTCCAAGATGTAGAACTAAACATCCCCAAAGGGAATGTCCATTAAACAACATCTCCGTATGTCACATCTATACAGAAGAACATCCAACAGATAATTTCCCATCCTTGCTTGGGTTGCAAGCCATCTATAAGAGTGGGGATGTAGCTAAGACATGTAGAAGGCCTCCTTGGAAACCTAGAGATCAACCAGCATATTAGAGCTTTCCACCACAACCTCCACTCTATTGTCCCCCATATCAACCACCTCAACAATGGAACAATTCAAGTTGGCAAAATTTGCCACCCCAATACCCTCCTCCTCAATTTCCACAACAACAATATTGGTCACAAGGATGGAGAAGACAACCATATCCTTAGTCACAACTTGTCCCTGCACCTAATCATCCTTTTATCCTCAGCATTAAACAAATTTCCAGAAAATTTCTCCTAGATTTATGCCTCTAGTTCCTTTTATCACACAACAACCCCATCATTTCCAGAACATAAATCCTCCTCGATCGACATTATTACCTACACAACCGATACCTAACCCTAATAATAAACCAACTCAAGCTCTTAATAGCATTGAGTTGCAAAATCTTCCATCGTATCTTATTTCGACTGTACCTGTACATGAGATTCAATTACGATTTAGAAGAGTTGTGAATGATAAACCCAAGTCATCAGTCATCATTCATGAAGCAAATGAAGAAGAAGAGGATTCAAATGAACCTGTTAATGATGCTATTTTGGAGAAAGTGAACATTCCAAAGGTTCCAGTACACACCCATCCTCCACAAGAAACTATTCAGGAGCAAAGAGTTCCTCCATTTCTAGAAAGACTAATAATAGAAAAATTTGTAGTTCATTCGGAGTATAACATTTTGAATGAATTAAAGAATATATGTGTCAAAATTCCTCTATTACAAGCTATCAAAGACATACAATCTACAACAAGGTAATAAAGTAGCTATGTATTAAACACCCAGGAAAGAAGCAAAAGGACCCTCTCACAATTCATGTTATAGGAGAGATGTCTGAATGTATGACAGATCAGTCCCGGATTGCAAAATATACAAACCCAAGAGCCCCAGTAGTGACTGTAATTATAAAAAACACCGCCATAGAAATACATTGATAGATTTAGGATACACTATTAACATGATGACCACCGTAGTTTTCGAAGTTTTATAGTTAGGACAATCTCTCTGACCTACTCCTTCCATCCTAGAACTAGCAGACCGTACTACGATAAAACCCGTTGAAGTCCTGGACGACATTGTTGTATCAGTAGCCTCATGGGAATACCCTATCGACTTTATGGTCGTAGAATCAAAGGATCCATCTAAAGGGCATCATATTATCTTGGGAAGACCATGGTTAGCTACTGCAAATGCTTGTATATGATGTAGGGATGGAGAGATGACTATTTCCAATGCGTTGTCTACACAGAGACTTATTTTATACCCCCCAGCACAACCAATAACTAAAAATTCATCGTGGTTAAATTGTTCTTTCGGGGATGAAGACTTTGATGACCTCTCCATTCCTAGTGATTTATCCTTGGGACTTCAAGAGAGACCACTGAGAATTTATTAAACCAATTTGTTTCTTCAACAACCTGTACAAATTTCCCTCAGTCTTTTGCTCAATTCGATCAGATTTTTGGAGATGAATTTCAAGAGAATATGGCTCTCAATGTTTATGGAGACACCTTGTGTCTTCATGATTGAAGAGCATACATGACCCTATACCATACCTTGCAAGGTTGGCCCTAAAAAATTTCTGCATATAAACGTAGGGTTAAGTGAAAACCAACAAGCACGACTGCTTAAAGTCCTTAAAAAACAAGCTAGATAATTTGCATGGGAAAACACTGATATGAAGGGTATACACCATAACACCTGCATTCACCATATTTATATGGATCTAAACATTTCACCTGTAAGGCAGCCGTAGAGGAGGATGAATCCTGCTCTAAAGGATATTGTAAAAGAAGAATTACAAAAACTCCTTACTGCTGGTTTCATCTATTCTATTTTCGATAGTAAATGGGTATCTCCTTTAGTAGTAATCCCAAAGAAAGTCACAGGGAAATGGCGCATTTTTGTTGATTTTATGGAGCTAAACAAAGCTACACTTAAAGACTACTTTCCTTTACCTTTTATTGATCAAGTGTTACATACCTTGTCGGGTAAACATTATTTTTCCTTTCTTGAAGGATATAGTGGTTATAACCAGATTTTAATAGCACCTGAAGATCAAGACAAGACCACTTTTACCTGCCCTTGGGGAACATACGCTTATCGAGTTTTTCCATTTGGCCTATGTAATACACCTGCCACTTTTTAGTGAGCAGTCTTGGGAATATTTTATGATCTTATACATGACTGTGTGGAGCTGTAAATGGATGATTTTACGGCCTATGGTAATACCTTTCATGAAGCCCTTGACAACCTCGAGAAGCTCTTGATCCGATGTCAAGAAAAAAATTTATCTCTTAGTCATGAAAAATGTAAAATGTGACTAACATAAGGTATAGTTTTAGGACACCATGTTTCCTCACAAGGAATTAAGGTAGATCCTGCTAAGATCGAATTCAATGTTATCTTTCCCCCATTGAAAACGTAAAAAGAGGTTAGAAGCTTTCTTTTGGTCATGTAGGCTATTACTGTCGCTTTATTAAGATTTCTCTAAAATAGCTACACTAATGTTTAAATTGCTTACAAAGGACGTAGAATTTCAGT
Source organism: Pseudotsuga menziesii (assembly GCA_001517045.1). Classification (NCBI taxonomy): domain Eukaryota; kingdom Viridiplantae; phylum Streptophyta; class Pinopsida; order Pinales; family Pinaceae; genus Pseudotsuga; species Pseudotsuga menziesii. Next base: position 108,295 of record LPNX010150863.1, on the reverse strand, counting down.
GGACAGAATCTTGTCAAAATGATTTTGAAATCCTAAAAGCTAAACTATCGGTGGCACCAATACTCAGGAGTCCCAATTGGTCCCTTCCTTTTCATATATCCACCGATGCCTCTGATATATCCATAGGAGGAGTCCTCGGCCAAAAAGAGGGACAAGCACCTTATGCCATTTATTTTATTATTAAGAATTTGACTCCTGCCAAATTAAATTATACTGTTATTGAAAAAGAATTTTTGGCAGTAGTTTATTATATTAATAAATTTCGCCATTACATTATTGGTTATGAAGTTTTTGTGCATACCAATCTCCGCCATTATATTTATAATGAATAAACCAATTACCAATGGTAGAGTAACTCAGTGGCTTTTTTTATTGCAAGAAGTTAACATTACCGTAATTGACCAACCTAGTAAAGAAAATCTAGTAGCAGATTTCCTTTCCTATATTCGACATGAAGACTGTACTAAACCGGTTGACAACATTTTTCCTAATGGACATCTATTTTTTGTATCTGTTCATACCCCTTGGTTTGTAGATATTTCCAATTATTTAGCAACTGGGAAATTACCAACCCATTTGTCCCCTCATGAGAAGCATCGTATTATAGTTCAGAGTTCCAATTATTCTTGGGTTGACAACAATCTCTTCTGCACTAGTCCAGATCTTATTATTCGACGATGCGTGTGAGAGGATGAAATGATAGACATCCTCCATGCATGCCATGATGGACCATGTGGAGGACATTTTTCTAATAAGAGGATGACATACAAAGTATTACATTTTGGTTATTATTGGCCAAGCATTTTTAAGGATGCTACCAAATATGTTAAAGGATGCGATAGTCGCCAAATAATGGGTAGACCTGCGTCATCTGATCAAATTCCCCTACAACCCCAAGTTATGATTGAGCCCTTTGAGAAATGGGCTCTTTATTTTGTAGGACCAATTTCTCCCATGTCTCATAAAAAGAAGTATATCCTAGTTTGCAAGGACTATGTCACCAAATGGGTAGAAGCTAAAGCTTTGTTTAGAGCTACAGAGAAATCAGTGGTAGAATTCATATATGAAGAAGTATTCATCCGATTTGGTGTACCTAGAGAAATTGTCACAGATCAAGGTACTCAATTCACTTCTAAATTAATGAAAGAACTTACTACGAAATATGGCATCCGACAAATCTTCACCTTATCACCCTTAGGCTAATGGTCAGGTAGAATCAACTAATAAAGTATTAGAAGCCATTTTAACAAAAACCATTCACTTACATCATAAGGACTGGGAATATAGACTCCTAGAGGCTTTATGGGCCTATAGGATAACATGGAGAAACACTACCGGACATACCCCCTATGAGTTAGTGTATGGAAAACAAGTCATTTTACCTATTGAATTTCTAGTTAAAACCTTTCGTATGGCATCACAATTAGGCATGAATTTGGCTGAAGCACATAAACAACGAATATTGTGGATTAATGAGTTAGACGAGATCAGACAAGATGCACTCCAAAGAACCATGCTAACACAGAATCAACGAAAGACATGGCATGATAAGTTTATTAAGAAAAAGCAATTTAATACTGGAGATTGGGCACTACTATTCGACTCACGATTTAAATTTTTTGAAGGAAAGTTAACTACCCATTGGATGGGCTCATACGAAGTAGTTACAGCTTTTGACAATGGGTCAGTAAAAATTAAAACAATTGATGGCTCACAAATTTAGTTTGTAGCAAATGGACACAGACTCAGACTTTGTCATCAACCGACATCTAAACAGGATTTTATACAGAATGTTTTGCAGCAGAATGAAATGGAATTAGTTAAAGGGGAATCTATTCCTCATCCTCGTGATCCTTGAAAATAATTTTGGGTTATTATCACTTGTATATATGTAAATATGTGTGTTGTTTGAATAAATAAGAGTCATTTCTAATACATTGTTTACAAGGGACTCTTTTTCTTTTTATTATATATGTCTTCATGAATAAATTGAATCATCTAACAAGTGGTTTTGCAGTTTGATTACAAGTATTCTATATCTATAAGAAGCTCATGGAGTATTACTTGTGTTGGGGCCTAGAAATTTGCAGGCAACAATAGCAAGGGATTCTCCTCAGTCAACATTCCCAACTAGCTCGTGAATGTTTGGTGTAGGGAATCCGTCCGGTTTGCGTTCCGACTACCATAGGTCAAGTAACAAAAACAAAGGTTTTACCAATTGCGGCCCGGTCCACCATATATATTTTTGTATTTTTTAACTTAATGTATGATATGTACATGCCTAATTAACAATACAGGGTGATAAAGGATGCAAGGAGTAGTTACAACGTGATGCGCAGGTTCTTACCTCTCGTCTTAGAACTCACAAGCATCTAAATCACATATGAAGCAATAAAGTAAAACTAACTATCTATCTATCCCCAGGGAGCCAAATTGCAACTTATTAATGAGTAATGTATATTGTACATGCACTATAAAGAGAAACTACAGATAGCTCATATTCCTTCTCACAATGCATGAACAATTAAAGATATTTAGACAATTAGATAGAAAATTGTTTATGAACAACATTCATTACTCATGGTGGTAATTTCACAGAATAAACCAAAAATCATTCAACAAGAACATAGGCTCTCAAAGCTAGAACGCTCTCACAGTTAATGGAAAAAACTAGAAAAACAAAATAGTTCATCTTTCACCAATCCATAGCATAGCATTTGAACGTCCCACCAAAATTTCTCCGACAGGAAAACAATAATTCTTTATTGCAAAAAAAAGTAGTTCTTCTTACAATATATCTTTACATGTCTCACTGGGAAAAAGCCCTTTTTTATTCTAAGTCTTCTATATTTATTCAAAAAGGATGAGACTGTTGGGCCACCTAAATATAACCCTTGGGATTCCCAACTCTTTGCCTCCCAAAATTTCACTTTCCTCAAATGTTTACAAAATAGTTACATATTACAAAAGTGAACAATCCTTCACGAGGAGGGCCCCACTTGAGTATTCAGAAATTTCTTCCACGCCAAAGCCTCAGAGGCGATGCCTCCAAACGCACAAGGTTCCAAAAAATGAATGTTTATCTCGAACTTCGCAGCTTGGTTCTTGATGGCCTCAATTCTGGCCGCACTCAAACGAAGTTGATCCTCCAATAGCTGCACACGGATGGCGGAATGATCTACTTCACTCCTTAAGATCTGGTCATCAAGGGATTTAATGTGCTATATTTTTTCTTCCTCCTCTTGATACCTCTTTTACGAAATTTCCACAAATAAGTTGTGGTCCGGAAAAACATCTAGCCTCTGCTCAGCTTCTACTTGGCACTGGTTATAGCTAATCAGGAGCCTTCTGAAGAATTCTGTGCATGCTCCTTTAGTATTTCTAACATCCTTTTTGAATTCCTCGGCTGTGTTTATAGCAAACTCTAATAAGTCGTAATCCTACTTAAGGGCCTGTCGATATTTCGAGGACAGCTCTGCAGGAGTTTCTTCATTATTTTCCAGCCTTGCCATTCTTGCTGTCAGGACTTCCAGGACATCCTGAGATCTATCAACAAAATAAGAGGTCTCCAGAATCTCCTCCAATCGACCATCTACTTGCAACACCTTGCATCTTTCCCCTTCTATGGCTGTCTGCAGCTGAAGCATTCTAGCCTTTTGTGCTAGCACATGTTCCTTGAAAGGCTGGAGATTAACCTGCTGCTCTTTTGCTTCCTGTAAAGCTGTTGTCAGAGAAGTGGTCTGCTATTGAAGTTTTGTCTCTTGTTCTTGACACTGCCTCTCACCTGCCTCCAAGGTGGTCTTTTGCAGCTCTAAGTCTTCTATATTTCCCAGCAGTTGTTCCTTCTCCACCCTTAGCTCTTGATACTCTTGCTACACTCTCTCCAGACACTCTTGTGTAGTTTCCATAGAACTCCTTTCTTCTTGGAGAACCTGCAGTTCATCCTTTGAAGACCTCATCTCTTTTTGCATGTCCTCATATTTTCTCTTCAGCTTACTGTTTTCTTCTCTCTCCTTTCTTAATGTGTCTTTCAGCTAAGAAGAAGACTTCTTAGATTGCTCTAGGTCTGTCATTATTTTGTCTACGTTATCCTCCGAAGCGTGGATCAATGCAGCACCTGCTCTAATGGTGAATCTGGGATCTCGGTTTGTCCCATATACAACGGTTGTATCCGTTATCATCTTCCCGGACAGACCTCCTGTTTCGACCTTCTTTTCAGTTCTCTTCACTATGCCATCCTATGCCATCCAGGAAGACTTGCCTAACCGCTTCTTTATGAATGATGTAATCTGTGGCATATTTGGGCAGTAGGGAGGGTGCTCTTGAGCCTCCAAACATTCTGAGGTAGAGCCCATCCTCTTTCAAATAATAATATCCATATTCTTCAATTACCTGCAATGCCTCTTCTGACATGCAGTCACATTCTTTCAAGAAAATGAGCGTATACAAGGGCATGATAAAATGTTAACATGCCTCCCGGTAGTGACTGTGGTACTTGTGAGCCCACAGTGGCTTGTATGTAGAGTAAATAGGCATCCTCTCCTTGTCCCAGATGCACCTTAGGTCGGGGAAAGGTTGATTGCACAGTATACAATCAACGAGTATGGAACTCATGTAAAATTATGACCTCTTTTGGGACACTCCTCCCAGGGCTGAGGCCATATAGGATGAAAGACTATTTGATGCCATTTTGGCCCAGTTGAAAATGGTCCCCTGGGTTGCAACATAAAAAATAATTGGCATCCACTCCAATTTGAAGCTTTTGCCATGAGCTCTCCCAAAAATCCTGTTAAGCATTAAGGCGATGAACCTGTATGGGGTCCTTAAGCTTGTTGTGTCATACTCTCCCGTCGGCCTAGTTCTGAAGTTTCTTCCAGGAAACAACATTCTTTTGAGGGTCTCAACAAGGTCCATTCTAATGTTTTTAAACCAGTCATCAGACAAAAATATTTGTGCTTCTGGCAGGTGGTAGGCCAGGGCTACATATCCTGGGCTATAGGCAGCATAGCCTTGTTTGTCAACATTCTCCAGGATCATAGTGGTTACATCTTCCCGGGGCAGAATCCAACCAATCACTTCAGAGCATGGGAAGAGCTCTGGTCTTGTAGTGATCTTCATCAGTGAAGACCTTTCTATATTTACGTATATGCCTTCTTCCTTAAAGCCTATATCAAGCACTTCTCTACGCGTGATCAACCTATAGAGGTCTCCCCACTGGTACTTAGGCTCTACACCAGTTATACACTTGGTGTCCTCATAAATATACTCAATTTTAGTGATAACTTCCACGTCGGGATCTTCTTCGACCACAGGGGCCTTCTTCTTTTGCCGCTTCGACATTTTGAGTTCGGAATCTTCCTGTCATATATGAAATTATAATCATTAGGCCATTTCCGGATAAGTTGCAAACATTGAGACGACAATGTGCAATGTTTTACCTCATCTATGTTTAACATGACGGAAATTAGTTAAATGAAGCAAATATGTGCACGCATATAAACTGAAATGGCTTAACTAACAGAACTCTAGTGAGAAACGAAATCTACATTAAAATGAAGAAACTTTAGGCTCTCTGTGGGTGCCATAACCATCGCGCTGCGTGGAATGACATGGGAACGAATTCAAGTTTTTTAATGGTGTGATTTTAGGAAAAACATTGTCTGTGCGTCATCTATGGTCTGTCTACGGTTATGCGATGCTATACAAACCCCACCCGGCTCAGGTTTGAAAACGACTGCAAATCGGGTCGACTGAAACAGCGTGGTGAAATGCGGCCTTGGTTTGAAGGATACGGGTAACGTGAGAGGGGAAAATAGTGTAAACATCATAGGGAGGCCATGTAAAACCCTCCCCAAATAGCCTATCATCAAACAGAGCAGACGGGTGTAGACAACGTAACAGCCGTCTGCACCAATCCCCCCAAACACCAAGCGCAGGGTCGAAACACATAATGGTCGTGGAGGGAAACTACCCTGTGGGCCAAAAAAACACCCCCACTGACAGTTACGCTACAACCCCCCCCACTATATATGCATGTAAACGACGGGGTCAAGGGAAAATGGCCGTGAAAAAACCTAACCGTGCAAAAATCAATAAAACACTTCGAATGGAACGAGATAATGCAAATAAGAGCCTACCTGGCCCTACCGCATGACCGGTGGGAAGAGGACTGTTAAGATTCCATGGTTAAGCCACCTGGAAACGCGGGTACACAGACAACGGGGGTTCGACCGAGCTTGAGCGGAACGACAGCGCATGAAAACGACAGAGCACGACAGTCCAAAAAAAGCAATAGAATTAAAAAAACTCGACCCCGTATATATATATATGGTCAACCATTAGTAGCGGGAGAAACAAATCGGACGGTGGAAGCGTAAGGATCGGAAGTCATAAGGACATCTCTTCCCGCAATGTCGAGTTGCGAAACAACTAAGATAACCGCCAAGGCATCCGCATCGGAGCTCGCAAGACTAATCGTCGGCGCGATAGCGGAATAAGGAGCCTCAACGGTGGAATCATAAAGGACAAACATTCCACAATAAACAAGGTCTAAATCGGAGGAGAAATCAACTAAATGACCGAAAAAGATAGCGATTTTTGCAGCCGCAACGGCGGAAGCCCAAAACTTAAGGATCGATGAAACAACAAAGCGAGGTTTGAAAAGTCAATGCAACTATCGGGGAACTTCATAGTTTTCCGTCCACAACTGCAGAGAATGAAGTAACAAGATGTTTCAACGTGAAACCAAAGGTCAACCGATTAATATAAACACATCGGAGAAAAATGTCGAAGCTAAAACTTGTTATTTCTCTACAATTGCAGGAGCGCAAGCAAATGAACTTCCGATTCAAACACACTGAAAACACATTCAAAGGCAATGATAAAGTTTAAACAAACAGTGGATCGTTTCAAGCATTAGAAAAACTATCTTTCTGAAGAATCATTAAATCAAATCAAAGAAGAAAATCCAACCAATCTAAGCAAAAGGAGGGTCCCGAAATGTTTTGGAATTTTGGGAAAATGTTGTAGCTGCAACAATTGGTGACTACCTGGTGAACCCCAGATTTCTACCTTGACTTCTTCCCAGTAAAATACTGTCTAGCTCAAAATTTTAAATCTCCTAGATGCTTGTATTCCTAAGCTAGCCAACCCATGCATTTAAATCATTAAGAAGCAGTTCATTCTTAGGGAAATGGTAACATCAAAAATATTTGCAAGTCTGAATAAGTGAGATTTGTTTTACCCGTCCTTAGGTAGTTTCTAGATTGGACACCATAGGATTGTAACATATGGTAAACAACACTATCCATTTGTTCCTCATTCCCATGCCAACTGCACTTTTGTGCCATTTTTACTTTAGTTCTTTTGAGTCCTCCATCTACCTTTATTTCTGAATTTTATTCAGGCTCCTCTATCCATAGTGTCCTTTTGTGTGAGAGAAGAATTTATTTTTCATCTCATGGACGGAGAAGAACTTTTGGCAGTTTGAATTTCATGCTTTTGATACCTTGCTTTGATATGCATTGTTTCTTTTAAGGAGTTTTGACTCTTGATAGCCTTTAGGCTTTTCTGAAATCATGGCATGGGATCATTTATATATGATACACTATTTACCTTGCTTCCTTTCCGCGGGTTCGTAGCTATCACTCCCTTGGACACTTTAGATGTGAAATGGATGGAGCCTCAAAATAGTATTCCAGACCTCTTAATTCTGAGTTATTTACCAGGGGTTAAGTAGGACTTCAATGAATGCATGGCCAACTAGGAACACTGCTACTAGAAGACATTCTATGTTTTAAAAGCACAGTCTTTTGCTCAAGATTTCAGTTAATTAAGAACCCTGATGTTTCCATTGCAACCAAAAGTTTGCCTCTTTATTCAAAACCAAAAGAACTAGCAACAAAGCATTAAACCAAGAGAAAACATCATCAAAGCAATAAACCAAAAGAAAACATCATCAAATTATTTATGTACAGAATCATTAAAATGAAAGAAACGAAAAAATGCCCACTCCTAAAAATCCTTTAACCTGGTGAGTCAAGGGGTGGGCTAGATTGTAGACATGAGATACCTAACCATGGTCTAGCTGTGCTATTTTTGAAATTGAAACCATGTCTTCTAGTCTACAGTCATCCTTATCAGCCTGAGGAAGTTGAAGAAGCTCAGGATGAGCGTCAATTCTAGAACTGGCCTTTCTTGAGGTATGATATCTTAGTTTGAGCTCCGTTAGATAATTTCCCAGGACAGAAATAGAAGATTCATTACCTTCCCCTAGCTTAGTGACAATATATTTCATGTAGGGTTCTCTCAAAATTTTAATCTGACTTGGGGTACCCTTATGAGGTAACCATAAATGAAACCAGTCTGAAGCAAAATAACCTTTTTACCTGGCAGACCAATCTTAGTTCAAAAAAAGCCCATATCCATCTAGTACATTAGCCACCATAATGTCAATAAATTGACATATCTTGTTATTTGCAGATAAGCGTATGAGAACGTTCTTCATTTCTCCCACTACTTTGACACCTGTTCTATCTAGTTGCACTACTTCCCAAGCTGTGGGCTCTGGTTTCCCATTAATCTTTTTGAAAACTTCAAGTGGCATAACATTTACTGATGACCCAGAATCTACCAAACAATTATGCACATTATGATTCAATATTTCTAGAGTCAAAAGAAAAGGTGGGGTTCTAGCCTTTTCTTCCCAACTGCCTTCTTCTCCCGGCTGATTTTTTATGGGTACATCTTTTTTAAGCTCTTTAATTTTTTCAGTGTTTCCTTCATCAACATCTACCTGTCCTTCCATAGGTTTGACAGGCTCATTGACTAGCTCTGTTTCCTAGTTGACAGTAGTGACTTCAGGTGTTTTATCTTCAACATTGGCATCTTCCTGTCTCTTGACATTCTTTTGTAATTTTTAAATCTTTGAAATTATTGCATGGTCTTTAATTGTTAGGCCCGTATCTTTTGTTGTTGGTGGTGTGTATTCAGATTTAAGAGTGTTCTCTTCTGTGTCAAAAAGCGAGACACCATCCCATAAGAACATGGTATCATTATCTTGTTTCTCTATGGTATTGTTATTCTTTTTTTTCTTTACTACTGTCTTTAGTCAATTTAGAGTCCAGCAGCTGATTCATCACCAATGTCATCGAATTTAACCACTGAGGACACTTCTTTTCAGAATGAGGTTGTTCGTGAAAAGTGCAGAAATTATCCCCCCCTACCTTTGTTATATTTATTGATGCTGAATTGGGTGAAGGGATCTTCAATTGGTTGTTATCCCCCCTTTTTTGGTAGTAGGGTTTATAATTTTTTGGAACTTCCCTTTCTTTCTCCAGACCTATTATACGGTTGGAGAGTTTTTGAATCATTTTCAACATTTCCTCAAAATCATGTGATTGCTCCTCTTTTGGTTTAGACAACAACAAGGCTCTTCTCTCGGTAGTTTTTTCTTCAGGTAGCTCAGGATAGTCTTCTATACTTTCCTTTTCAACCTCTACCCTTTCTTCTTCTTCATAAGTCTCTACCAACGTAGGTCTGGCTTTCATTTTGGAAAACATGGCCAGCTCGGGTCCTAGGGCTGAGGTATAATATTCAATTAGGACCTTGTCTGAGGGTCTATCAATTTCAGAAAATTTCTTTAGGTATGTTGAAAACCTTTGAGTAAAATGATGGACCTCCTCATCCTTCTCTTTTTTTTAAAAACCAAGACCTTTCATTAGTGAGGCATGTGTCTTTTGGGCTGCATATTTACTTCTGAAAATCCTTTCGAAGGTGTCCCAATTAGGAATAGAGTTTGCAGGCAAACTGAAATACCAGGATGCTGCTACTCCTTTAAGGGTTTGTGGGAACAATCTACAGACCACATCTTCGTACTCCCCAACCCTTAACCCTTCTACTGCTAAATAGAAACTTTGCAAGTGGTCATCTACAGCAGTATTTTCATCGGGATTAAACTTAGGCAGCAACTTCTCAAAAGCTTGAAGTAGGTTATGCAAAGGAGGTGTCAGGTTCAAAGGTGATCTAGCTCTCCAAGCCAGCGGTGGGTTGGGCTGATTCAAATTTATACCAGCCATGAGCAAAGGCAAAAAAACAGGAGTCTGAGTAAAGAGCAACGTAAGGTGAAACTGGGTTTACTTGCTTCAAAGGCAGAACCAAAACCTGTAAGTACTTGTGTTAAGTCAAAAGCTTCCAAATATCTGTTGGTGGGGTAATCTTGGGAAAATAAGTTTCCACGGCCAGCCATGCACTGGTGGCCCTCCTTCTAGCGCCAAAAACTATTGGGGCCTGGAAATTCGCAGGCAACAACAGCAAGGGATTCTCCCCAGTCAACGTTCCCAACTAGCCCTTGACTGTTTGGTGTAGGGAATCCGTCCAGTTTGCGGTCCGGCTACCGTAGGTCAAATAACAAAAACAAAGGTTTTACAGGTTGTGGCCCAGTCCACCGTATATATTTTTGTATTTTTTAACTTAATGTATGATATGTACATGCCTAATTAGCAATGCGGGGTGATAAAGGATGCAAGGAGTAGTCACAAGGTGATGCGCAGGTTCTTACCTCTAGTCTTAGAACTCACAAGCATCTAAATCACATATGTAGCAATAAAGTAAAACTAACTATCTATCTATCCCTGGGGAGCCAGATTGCAACTTATCAATGAGTAATGTATATTGTACATGCACTACAAAGAGAAACTACAGATAGCTCATATTCCTTTTCACAATGCATGAACGATTAAAGATATTTAGACAATTAGATAGCCAATTGTTTATGAACAACATTCATTACTCATGTTGGTAATTTCACAGAATAAACCAGAAATCATTCAACAAGAACATAGACTCTAAGAGTTAGAATGATCTCACAGTTAATGGACAAAACTGGAAAAATGAAATAGTTCATCTTTCACCAACCCATAGCATAGCATTTGAACGTCCCACCAAACTTTCTCTGATAGGCAAACAATAATTATTTATTGCAAAAAAAAGTAGTTCTTCTTACAATATCTCTTTACATGTCTCACTGGGAAAAAGCCCTTTTTTCTTCTAAGTCTTATATATTTATACAAAAAGGATGAGACTGTTGGGCCGCCCACAAATAACCCTTGGGCTTCCCAACTCTTCACCTCCCAAAATTTCACTTTCCTCAAATGTTTACAAAATCGTTACATATTACAAAAGTGAAAAATCCTTCACGAGGAGGGCCCCACTTGAGTATTCATAAATTTCTTCCATGCCAAAGCCTCAGAGGCGATGCCTTCAAACACACAAGGTTCCAAAAAATGAATGTTTATCTCAAACTTCGCAGCCTGGTTCTTGATGGCCTCAATTCTGGCCGCACTCAAATGAAGCTGATCCTCCAACAGTTGCACACTGATGGCGGAATGATCTGATTCACTCCTTAAGATCTGGTCATCAAGGGATTTAATGTGCTGTATTTTTGCTTCTTCCTATTGATACCTCTTCTGCAAAATTTCCACAAATAAGTTGTGGTCCGGAAAAACATCTAGCCTCTGCTCAGCTTCTACTTGGCACTGGTTATAGGTAATCAAGAGCCTTCTGAAGAATTCTGTGCATGCTCCTTTAGTCTTTCTAACAGCCTTTTGGAATTCCTCGGCTTTGTTTATAGCAAACTCTAATAAGTTGTAATCCTGCTTAAGGGCCTGTCGATTTTTCGAGGGCAGCTCTGCAGGAGTTTCTTCATTATTTTCCAGCCTTGCCATTCTTGCTGTCAGGACTTCCAAGATGTCCTAAGATCTATCAACAAAATAAGAGGAGGTCTCCAGAATCTCCTCCAATTGACCATCTACTTGCAACACCTTGCATCTTTCCCCTTCTATGGCTGTCTGCAGCTGAAGCATTTTGGCCTTTTATGCCAGCACATGTTCCTTGAAGGGGTGGAGATTAACCTGCTACTTTTTTGCTTCCTATAAAGCTGTTGTCAGAGAAGTGATCTGCTCTTGAAGTTTTGTCTCTTGTTCTTGAGACTGCCTCTCACCTGCCTCCAAGGTGGTCTTTTGCAGCTCTAAGTCTTCTATATTTCCCAGCAGTTGTTCCTTCTCCACCCTTAGCTCTTGATACTCTTGTTGCACTCTCTCCAAAAACTCTTGTGTAGTTTCCATAGACCTCCTTTCTGCTTGGAGAACCTGCAGTTCATCCTTTGAAGACCTCATCTCTTTTTGCATGTCCTCATATTTTCTCTTCAGCTTACTGTTTTCTTCTCTCTCCTTTCTTAATGTGTCTTTTAGCTAAGAAGAAGACTTGTTGGATTGCTCTAGGTCTGTCATTATTTTGTCTACGTTATCCTCCGAAGCGTGGATCAATGTAGCACCTGCTATAATGGTGAATCTGGGATCTCGGCCTGTCCCATATACAACGGTTGTATCCGTTATCATCTTCCCGAACATACCTCCTATTTCGACCTTCTTTTCAGTTCCCTTCACTATCCTCTTTCTTTCCTTGTCATAGAAGACAGTATTGAAATCAGGGAATTCTTCCCCTATCTTTTGTTCAAAAGGGACCAGTTTAAGTGTGGGGACCATAGATTGTCCAGGTGCGCTGACAGCAGGTACTTCTGGGTCCTGAACCTCGGGGTTCTCCACGTCCTAGGTCTGAATGTCAGCTGTGTCAGAGGTTGACTGTTCTGTCGTTGTCTGGGTCAGCTTTATCCTCTCTACTTCCTATTTCTGAAGCTCCTCATCAAGCTTCCTTTTCCTTTCTTCTTCTTCATTTCTCGCATCTTCTTCTGCTTTTTTGGCTGCCTCTTAGGCAGCTCTTCTTTTTTCGTCCTCTTCTCCCTGCAGCCACCCTGCAGCTTCTTGGGCCAACCTTTGGGCTTCTTCATCAGCTTTTGCTTGTTCATCCTGCCCCTTCCCACCTTTTGTGGTGATCTTCTTTTTGAACCTTTTCCTCAAGGCTGTTACATTCAATGCACTGCGGAAGATGGACTCTTCTCTGTCCCAATGGTGAGTGTATTTGAAATGAACATTGGCCTCTTTGTAGTGTTCAGCTACTTTGTTGCAGGAGTCATTCATGTGAAAGGGAATTTCACCAAAATGAAACTTATCCAACTCTTCTACAAACTCATCTTCTTTCTTCACTCTGGTAAACTTATAACTCCCTAACTTGAAAGGAAAAGGGGGATAGGCAGCCTTCTTATGTTCAAATAAAAAGCTTCCTATGCCATCCAGGAAGACTTGCCTAACCGCCTCTTTATGAATGATGTAATCTGTGGCATATTTTCTTAGTAGGGAGGGTGCTCTTGAGCCTCCAAACATTCTGAGGTAGAGCCCATCCTCAGTCAAATAATAATATCCATATTCTTCAATTACCTGCAATGCCTCTTCTAACATGCAGTCACATTCTTTCAAGAAAATGAGCGTATACAAGGGCATGATAAAATGTTCACAGACCTCTCAGTAGTGATTTTGGTACTTGTGAGCCCACAGTGACTTGTATGCAGAGTAAGCAGGCATCGTCTCCCTGTCCCAGATGCACCTTAGGCCTGGGAAAGGTTGATTGCACAGTATACAATCAACGAGTATGGAACTCATGTAAACTTCTGACCTCTTTTGGGACACTCCTGCCAGGGCTGAGGCCATACAGACTGAAAGAATATTTGATACTATGTTGGCCCAGTTGAAAATGGTCCCCTGGGTTGCAACATAAAAAATAATTGGCAGCCACTCCAATTTGAAGCTCTTGCCATGAGCTCTCCCAAAAATCTTGTTAATCATTAAGGTGATGAACCTATATGGGGTCTTTAAGCTTGCTGTGTCATACTCTCCCGTCGGCCTGGTTCTTAAGTTTATTCCAGGAAACAACATTCTTTTGAGGGTCTCAACAAGGTCCATTCTGATGTTTTTCAACCAATCGTCAAACAAAAATATTTGTGCTTATGGCAGGTGGTAGGCCAGGGCTACATATCCTGTGCTATAGGCAACATAGCCTTGTTTGTCAACATTCTCCAGGATCATAGTGGTTACATCTGCCCGGGGAAGAATCCAACCAATCACTTCAGAGCATGGGAAGAGATCTGGTCTTGTAGCGATCTTCATCAGTGAAGACCTTTCTATATTTGCGTATATGCCTTCTTCCTCAAAGCCTATATCAGGCACTTCTCTGCATGTGATCAACCTATAGAGGTCTCTCCACTGGTAATCAAGATCTACACCAGTTACACACTTGGTGTCCTCATATATATACTCAGTTTTAGTGATAAATTCCACTTCAGGATCTTCTTCGACCACAGGGGCCTTCTTCTTTTGTTGCTTCGACATTTTGAGTTCGGAATCTTCCTGTCATATATGAAATTATAATCATTAGGTCATTTCCGAATAAGTTGCAAACATTGAGACGACAATGTGCAATGTTTTACCTCATCTGTGTTTAACATGACGTAAATTAGTTAAATGAAGAAAATATGCGCACGCATATAAACCGAAATGGCTTAACTAACAGAACTCTAGTGAGAAACGAAATCTACATTAAAATGAAGAAACTTCAGGCTCTCAGTGGGCGCCATAACCATCACGCTGCATGGAATGACATGGGAACGGATTCACATTTTTTAATGGTGTGCTTTCAGGAAAAACACTGTATGTGAGTCATCTATGGTCTGTCTACGGTTATGCAATGCTATACAACCCCCACCCAGCTCGGGTTTGAAAACAACCGCGAATCAGGTCGATTGAAATAGCGTGGTGAAATGCGGCCTTGGTTTGAAGGATACAGGTAATGTGAGAGGGGAAACCAGTCCAAACATCACAAGGAGGCCATGAAAAACCCTCCCCAAACAGCCTATCATCAAACAGAGCAGACGGGTGCAGACAGCGTAACAGCCGTCTGCACCAATCCCCCCAACCACCAAGCGTAGGGTCGAAACACATAACGGTCGTGGAGGGAAACTACCCTGTGGGCCATAAAAATGCCCCCACTGACAGTTACGCTACAAGCCCCCCCACTATATATGCATGTAAATGACGGGGTCAAGGGAAAACGACCATGAAAAAACCTAACCGTGCAAAAATCAATAAAACGCTTTGAACGGAACGAGATAATGCAAATAAGAGCCTACCTGGCACTACCGCGCGACCGGTGGGAAGAGGACTGTTATGCTTCCATGGTTGAGCCACCTGGAAACGCGGGTACACCGACAATGGGGGTATGACCAAGCTCGAGCAGAACGACAGAGCACGGAAATCCAAAAAAATCAATAGAATAATAAAAACTCGACCCCGTATATATATATGGTCAACCATAAACGGTGGGAGAAACAAATCGGTTGGTGGAAGTGTAAGGATCGGAAGTCATAAGGACAGCTCTTCTCGCAACGTCGGGTTGCAAAACAACTAAGATAACCGCCAAGACATCTGCGTCGGAGCTTGCAAGACTAATCGTCGGCACGATAGTGGAATAAGGAGCCGCAACGACGGAATCATAAAGGACAAACATTCCGCAATAGACAAGGTCTAAATTGGAGGAGAAATCAACTAAATGACCGGAAAAGATAGCGCTTTCTACAGCCGCAACGGCAGAAGCCCAAAACTTAAGGATCGACAAAAGAACAAAGTGAGGTTTGAAAAGTCAATGCGACTATTGGGGAACTTCATATTTTGCCATCCGCAACTGCGGAGAATGAAGTAACAAGATGTTCCGATGTGAAACCAAAGTTCAACCGATTAAGACAAACGCATTGGAGAAAAAAGTCGAAGCTAAAACTTGTTATTTCTCCGCAACGGCGGGAGCGCAAGCAAATGAAATTCCAATTCAAACACACTGAAAACGCATTCAAAGGCAATGATAAAGCTTAAAAAAATAGTGGATCGTTTTAAGCATTAGAAAAACAATCTTTCTGAAGAATCAATAAATCAAATCAAAGAAGAAAATCCAACCAATCTAAGCAAAACGAGGGTCCTGAAATTTTTTGGAATTTTGGGGAAATGTTGCAACTACAACAACTTGGAAAAGGGAATTATGTTAAAACACTCATCAGGTATCTTAATATTTCTTGGGGATACTTTGAAATTTCCAGATTATAGTGAAAATCAAAATTGACAATCGTCAGTATATCATTCTTAACCAGCTCTTCTATGATTCATATGGTTTTTGGTATTTTGATTCAGAGATGTATATTTTTTATTTGTTTTTTTTAGTAGTTTCTTGATAGACCTACTTTCATTATCATATTTTTCGCATTCTCATCTTACACCGATGGATTACTAGTTCATCTTATGCTTATTATCAAAACTTGTCTCTTATGTATTTTGGTGATAATTCGAGAGTAAGTGGAATTTTTGTCTGTGGGGAACATTACCTTTTATGAAGAAGAAGGACTGTAAGGTTAAAAAAATAGCTTTAAGTTATTCTCTTTTGACATGATCTATGGTTATGGCCATTATGAAATTACTTATAAGTTTATTTTACAAAAAAAATGAAGTATGTGTTTAGCAGGACTTAACACGCTCTAGTACCAATCGGCTTCCATATATTTAATATCATTATACAAGGCAAACCTAGTGGGTTACTGAATAGGCTTGCTGGCAGCGGGTCAATGCTAAGTAAAAACTCAAAACATGGAAGCTTGATAAATGCAAGTAAACCCATCGGGGTACTGAACAGGCTCGTTGGCAGCAGGACTATGCTTGCATGGTACCAAGATAAACCCGTCAAGGTATTGAACAGACATGCTGGCAGCGGGGAAATACCTGGTCAAAGAGATCTAGTTAATGCACTACTTTGCACATAATTTCGTAAAACAATGATAATCTAAAGAAATGTTTTTAGAATTTATGAGTAAACATGTCACGGCCAATTTTTTAACATGTCATTTGAGAATGGATGTAAGTTGGGTTCGACCCTGGCCATCTAATTCAACATATTCCTAGGATTTCATTATCCTAGAAATGGGACCCATAGATTGTAAATCTCACATACTCCAGGCTAAACTTAAATATTTTGTGATAACAGGATATCTTTAAAATGAGGCATAGATGACTAGCTTTTCCTATGGCATTCTTTTGGTTACATGGTCTTTCTGAGCACTGTTATATTTTTCATGAATATACATATCTGAATCATTTCCTTTTACTAGTTAGTTTTTTCTTTTTTTGCAAAATAATAAATAGCATAATAGAACCCTTTAATTTTTTTTTTGGGAACGATCAATTCTTCTCTCTTTTATGGCTTGAGGACACACCATATCTTTGGTTTGGGGGGAAGGATTTGTTCGAGTACACAGGGTACTCCCAAAAGATTAGACACCTTGAGCAACTACTTCACACAAATAGATCACAGATCAATACACCAATGTTTGTCACGTGGTTAAAACCCTCAAGAGGAAAATAGCCCACGGCCCCAGCCAAATAGCTACTTGGAGCAATTTATTATGCAAAAGAAAGAAAATTACATGAGCTTCTCATAATCGATCAACTAGCCAAGGACCCTCCTTGCTCTTTAAATAGAGATCATGGACCAATCGGGTGTTAAGCCATGGATCAATGGTAGGTATGATCTAAGAGAAGTTGAACCGTCAGATCACTCTATGTCTAAAACATATCGTGACCGTCGGATTAGAATATTTATAAATGCATACTAAAGAAACACACTTTTACCTAACAGATATATTACACAAGTTGATCTTAACTAACTCCTAAGCGTCTAAATATCCTAACATCCCCTCTTAAGAACAACTTGGGATAGGATTGAAGGATTTACAAAAGTAACACTATTAGGAGAAGGAAGGAGGAATTATATCCTGTCCCCCCTTAAGGACACATTCCTAAACTCCTAACATAGACCAAAGTTCAGAAAACATCGCTTCTGTAAGAGACTTGGTGAAGATGTCTGCAACTTGATCATCTGTATGGCAATAGAGCACTTCAATAACACGATCATGAACAAGATTTCTAATGAAGTGCATGTGTAGCTTAATGTGTTTGTTGCGTTTATGTAGAACTGGATCTTTGGAAATGCTGATGGCACTTTGATTATCGCACCAAAGTGGAGTAGGTTGCTGCTGCTCGAATCCAAACTCTGAAAGGATCTGTTGAAGCCATAAAGCTTCCTGACTGGCATTAACTACGGCTCGATATTCTGCTTCTTCTGAAGAAAGAGCAAGAGCTTTTTGTTTCTTACAAGCCCAAGCGACAGGTCTAGATCCCAGACTAAAAACATAACCTGCAGTAGACTTTCAATCATTAGGATCGTCATCCCAATCTAAATCAGTGAAACCAACCCACAAAGGTTTCCCCCTGTAGTGTAATGAATATCAAACTGAATTGTACCTCGAATATATCGAAGTATTCTTTTTGTTTCTTTCCAGTGACTTTCATGAGGAGTTTGCATATAAGGGGCAACACGACCAACTAAGAAGGAAAGGTCAAGATAGGAATGAGTCAAGTATAAAATACTACCAACAAGCTGACGATACAAGGTGGCATCTACTTCAGGGGAAGTACACTGGTGGCAGAAAGTTTGAGTCCAGACTGGAAGGGAGAGGGGCTGGTTTACAATCTTCCATGTGGAAGCGACGAAGAAGGTCACAAGCATACTTAGACTGGGAAAGAAAGATTCCTTCTTTGGTTTGCAAGACTTGGAGACCAAGAAAATAATGCAAATGTCCTAAGTCTGACATTTCAAAATTTTTCTTAAGATTGGATTTCACGTGGGTTATAAGTTTAGGGTTACTACTAGTAAGGATAAGATCATCAACATAAAGAACAAGTATGATGAGATGGTTTCCTACTTTCTTGATATAGACATTAGGGTTAGAAGGGCATCTAGAAAAACCAGTGTCAAGGAGAAAGCTATCCGTTTTGGCATGCCAAGCTCTAGGAGCTTCCTTAAGGCCATATAAGGATTTCTTAAGGAGACAGACAAGGCTAGAGTTATCCTGAACATATCCATGAGTTTTTTCCATGTAAATTTTCTCCTGTAAATCACCATGTAAAAGGCAGAATTGACATCCATTTGATGGACTTCCTAGTTATGTAAGGCTACAAGGGAAAGAACAAGGCAGATGGAATTCATTTTTGCGACAGGAGCAAAGGTTTTATTGTAGTCAATCCCTTCAACTTGGGAAAAACCTTTGGCAACTAACCTTGCCTTAAGTCTTTCAACACTTTCATTTGATGCATACTTAGTTCTGTAGACCCATTTACATATGACAAGTTTTCTTCCTTTTGGAAGAGGAACAAGATCCCAAGTATTGTTCGCCATTAAGGAACGATATTATTCATCAATAGCTGCATCCCAATCTGGATTTCCTGAAGTTTCTGCAAAAGTTTTTGGATCATGATTCTCAGAAACTTGAGCCAATAGAGAAGAGGCTCGTTGAAACTGAGAACGTGTTCGACGTTGATCTCTAGGATCACTAGCAAGATCACTAGCTGCTTCACATGTTGAACGGGCCCATCGAGGAAGCATTGGTGCTGGTGCAATTGGAGGAACATGAGCATGCAGAGGTGGATTTTCATACTCATTTTCATCATCAGAAACTAGAGTTGAAAACCTGCAAAGGAAGTTGGAAGAAGAAGAAGAAGAAGGCACAATCACCGAATCAAGCTCGCAGGCCAAAGATGGCACACCCGCCAAGTTAGGCTCGTAGGCCAAGAGATTTTCATCAAATTTAACATCTCTTCTAATGATTATATCATGAGAATGTGGCTGAAGAATTCTATAACCTTTTACATATTCTGAATATCCAATAATTATGCACTTTTCACTTTTAGGCTGCAATGCTTTCCATTTTTCATCCGGAATGTGAGCCCATGCTTCACAACCAAACACACAAAACTAACTTACATCTTGTTTAATTTTACTCCATGCTTCTTCCAGTGTTATACCTTGTAAAACTTTAATGGGTGTGCGATTAACTATGTAATTTGCACAATTTATGGCCAGAGCCCAATATTGAAGACTTAGTCCTTTAGATTGGATCATATAATTAGCCATTTATTTTAAAGTGCGGTTCTTCCATTCAGCTACACCATTTTGTTGTGGTGTATATGGAACAGTGTGTTGTTTTTGGATTCCTTGTTCAGTGCAGAAAGTAGTGAATTCGTTGTTAACATATTCTCCTCCATTGTCAGATCTTAACTTAATAATTTGATGACCAGATTGTTTTTCAACAAGGGCCTTGTAGGCCAAAAACATGTTAAATACTTCACTCTTAAGTTTTAAGAAGTAAACCCAAGTGTGTTTGGAGTAGTCATAAATGAAAGTTGAGAAATATTTGAAACCATAAAATGAAGCAGATGGAAGAGGGCCACACAAGTAACTACGCGCAAGCTCCAAGGGAACTGAGGCGTGCCAAGAGGCACGTTTGTCAAAACTGTCCCGATGATGTTTTCTGAGTACACAACCGAAACAAACACCATCCTTGCAAGATACCATCGGAAGACCAGTCACCATATTGTCTTTACATAGTTGTTGCAATGAGTGATCATTTAAGTGACCAAATCGCTCATGCCAAAGTTTGCGCAAGTTATCGCTATGAGCAACAAAAACTGAAGGAAAAGGTGATGACCGAAAGTTGTTAAATTTGTACAACCTGTTAATATCATCAACAGTTCCAGTAGCAAGGAAATTTTGAGGATTTTTAAAATCCTTGATTACAACTTGGTGAGGTGTAAACGTCACAGTTTTACCTTCACTCAAATCAGTAATTTAATAGACTGATAACAAATTGCAGGAAATTTTTGGAACACATAGTACATCACTGAAATGACCATTTTCTACTGGAACTGTTCCAGATCCTACAACACTTAGAGATCTATCATCACCAACAAATATTTGTTTGGTGTTACATTCATGCATAGTAGAAAAGATGGCTCGATCCTTAGCCATATGATAAGATGCTCCAGAATCAATGAGCCATTCATTTGCAGTAGAAGAAGAAGATGCAGTATAAAAGTAACCAGAAGCACGAAGTGCATGTCCATTAGAGGTAGATTCTGAAGACGAATCTAGGCTGATGTGGTGCTTCTTCATTGTTTCTTCCAAGGATGCCATCTTCTTGAAACACTTAGATTCATCATGATTATCTTTCCCACAAAAATTGCAATGATGCTCAGTCTTCTTTCCTTTTGGCTTGGATCCTTTTTCATTTTTTAAAGAATGAGCTAACTCAAAGGGTTTGGGACCCTTGTTGTTTGACTTATTATTGCGAAAACTCTGTTTCTTGGGAGGCTTGGAATTTTCTTTCTATTGGGACAATAAGGCTTTCCTAGATGTATCTACATTGTTAATTATTCCAAGATGAATGAGCTTATCTTTCTCTCTAATTAAGAATCACAAAAGGATTCAAGACTAGGCTCTTGATAGCTAGCTGCAGTCAATGATTCTTTCATGGAGTAGAATGTAGATACACCAGCGTAGATCCAAATCCTAGGCTCTATCCAGCACCGAGATGGATCAAATCTCTGGGGATGCAAACCTCTTCTTAGGTATCCATTGATTTGATTCAAACCAAAAGGCACATCTTTTTATTTAAGGTCCACATTTAATATTTTTATTCTTAATATTTAATATTATTTATGGCCAACATATAATATTTTTTATTTTTTTAGGAACGAACATTGCATTATTTCCCCACACATGGTTTTAAAACCATATGCAAGGCGCTCCTACAACCATGGGTTGTTTAGGAGGCCTTGTTTAAAAACCATGTGCAAAGCCTCCTAAACCATGTGCAATAAAACTATGGGTTGTTTAGAATGCCTTGCACATGATTTTAAAACTATGTGCAATGCCAACATTTTTTTGCGGATAATTCAGTTTTGTGTTTTTTTCTTGACCCACATAATTTTTTTACAGATAATTAAACTTTTACTTTTTTATTGTTTTGTTAGGTAGGAAGATTACAACATCTCCCCCATATTAGATTGTTTTATTTTGGCCTATTCGAAATTTTATTTTTTATTAATAAAAATAACTTTAAGAAAGTGATATTATTTTTTATTTTGTGTTACAAAATCTCTCCCATAATATTCACTATCACTATTATTTTTTGCCGACATGTTACAAAGATTAGATCTCTGCCATAATATTCACTATCACTATTATTTTTTCCCGACATGTTACAAACGTTACTAACGTTACATCACATTACAAGATCTCCCCCATACTGGGATGTAGAGCGCCTCTCGGCGCAAAAAACATAATATGCAGGTCCAAGTTTGGAAATAATATGATAAATACATTGTTTTTCCTCTTTCTTAATCTTGCATTCTGCACATAAGAGTCTAAGAGTTTTATACTTAGATAAATAGTCTTGAATGCATGATCAGGTTCATCAATTCCAGATATGTGGAATCACAAATTAGTAGATATTGACATCTCAATCAATCCACGAGCTTCATCACATCTATTTGCCCATTTAATTTTATTGTCATCATCAATGGGTTATGTTTCTTTTCCTGAGGTTATCCTGAAAAGTCCCCTACTTTGCAGAACATCCTTCATACGAGATTTCCATGAGAAATAGTTAGAACTTGTAAATATAATATCACAAGGGGAGACCATACTATAAAATAATCGCTGAAAGAACATAAACTAACTGTCAGAATGCAAAAAGCTCGAAAAAATATACGGTTTAAAAAAAAAGGCATTGAAAACTAATTCTGGATAATGAAGTTATGCTTGATCAAAAAAAATGTTGAAGATGTCCCCAATAGTGATGTGGCAGATATTAACTTGACCAACTAAAAAAAGAACCCCCCTCTTCCCAAGATCAACCTTTGACAATCACTTTACAATAAAGTTGTTTTTAAGTGAATCACTTTTGTAGAATAAGTGATGTTCACTTTTATAATAATGTTACTTTAAATAGTGCGGCAATAAATTAAAAGACTTAAGTGACTCACTTCTTATTTTATTTTGCTTAAGTAATATGCACTTTTACAATAACGTAACTTGAAAATAGAAATTGCATGCACTAAAAAGTAGCTTAATAAGACTTGAGCTCAAGACCTATTAAGGAATAAAGCAACTTTGGACTAAGTGAGTTAAGTCTAAAAGGTACGTAAAAGAATAGAAAGGGGAAGGTTTTTTTTTTTAACTCTTCTCTCTTGTTCTCCGTGCTTGCCTTTTCTTTTCTGCAAATCACAAAAAAACAAAAAACAAAAACAAAATTATTTTTTTCATACAATGGGGTTAGATCTTGGTTAGCTTACCTAGAAAGTCTAGGTTTTCAAGTTTTCCCTATGTTTTTTATTTTCCATGATCACACAAGGTGCATGGCAAAGAGCATACGTAGCCGAGAAGACAAGAAAAAAAACTTTCACTTGCTCTTTCTGATTCGCTGCAATCGCGTAAGGTGCACAGCAAAGAGCATATGCAGCTAGGGAAGGCAATAGTCCGAGACTCAAATAATAAAGATCTAATAATAAAACTGATAAAATATAAGAGATTTAAAAACAAATTTAAACAAATCTGTCACTGTAACATTATACCTTTAGATTTGCTGAAATTGGTGTTTCTGGATCAAATGGAAATGGTTTTCGGTGAAATGAAAACTATTTCCCAATGGAAACAGTGCTATGGATGTAATGGAATGGCGCTCACAGGCCTCAAATACATAGAAACTCTAGAAACAGAAACCCTTTCAAATTTTCAGCAACACCGGTTCCAGATCTTGATCAAAACCAAAAGCGGCTCTTCATAAATGCTCTGATACCATGTTCGGGTACACAAGGTACTCCCAAAAAACCAAACACCTTGAGAAACCGCTTCACACAAATAGATCACAGATCAACACACTGATGTTTGTCACGTGATTAAAACCCTTGAGAGGGAAACAATCCACGGTCTCAACCAAATAGCTACTTGGAGCAATTTATTATGCAAAAGAAAGAAGGTACATGAGCTTCTCATAATCGATCAACTAGCCAAGGACCCTCCATGCTCTTTAAATAGAGATCATGGACCAATCGGGTGTTAAGCCACAGATCAATGGTAGGTATGATCTAAGAGAAGTTGAACCGTTAGATCACTCTATGTCTAGAACATATTATGACCATCGGATTAGAATATTTACAAATTCATACTAATGCATACTAAAGAAACACAAGTTGATCTTAACTAACTCCTAAGTGTCTAAATATCCTAATAGGATTGAGAAAAATTAGATTGTTTTTATTTTTCATTATTTTTGACAGATCTATTTATCTCTGACAAATGATAAGTGTTTTCAGGATAATATAAGCAGTGGAACTTGATTATAGCATGAAGCATATTTTTATAGCAAAATCAATATGGAGAACTATATGAAGTTCGAATGAACGTCCAAATGAAATACCAAATGATGATCTGAATAAAACATTGTAATATTATAGCACCTATAATTAAAAATTTGCTAACCAAATTTTGTTTCTTGGCAAATATTTTTTTTACCTTCATGTGGATGCTTAGAAATTCTTCTTATCATTTTATTATTGACAACCTTATCCTCTTACCCAATCATGCATGTAAATTATTAAATGATCCATTTTATTGATTATAATTGCGATTTATACTTTGGACATGGTTGAATTAATTTTAAACCTTATGAACTTACTCACTTATGTATATGCCTATTACTGGCTCACGTCTCAAAATTTTCTATGACAGTGTGATCTGTTATCTTTCTTTTGCTCAGTGGAACCTAGTATTTCTCCGGTTTGGGAGAATGTTGATCCTAGATTTGTTATCATCTTTTACAATTAAATTACTCATTTAAACATATGTTTTATTATCTTTTTGCATATTTTATGTCACACAGATCATCATTTAGCCCAAGGTATGTATGAATTTAAGGTTTATATAAAATCCATTTATTATTATCATTTTATGATTTTATTAATTAAAATTGGCATTATTAAAGCGCATTTGGTATATTAATTGATTTGTATATTTGTTTGCAGGTTATATAATATTTTTGGGACAAATTAACAACAAGCATGCATTCAGCTTGTCATTCGCACAACACGTCCATCTCTTCATCTAGCTCGGTGCGCGATATTCGTTGTTAGTTTGCCAGACATTAAAACGTGTTACTACAGACCACAGTCCTGAAGTGCACCAACAAACCAACATTTTATTTGTCCTATATCTGCACCCAGCATATCCAACTCACGGTCTAGCTCGTTGTTCAGCTTTCCGTCCAGATCGCTAACCAAACTGTGCATTGTTGAGAATTGATTTCAGGAGTTAAAACATGAAACAGTTCTGCAAACGACCAGTTGTCCACGTGTCTGGGTAATGAAGCTTTCTTCTAGATGATCCACCAGCTTGCAGCCTCCTTCGTCGACACCTCACCAATAGACCATGCATTGGGTTGATGTATTATCCCATGTTCTAGAAGACTCGCCTCTGTGTGCTCTCCTCTAGTCCATTTGCTACGCTAAGGAAGGAGCTATGCGCCACATCTGAGAACCGTTTGCAATGGAGAAGGAGTGGTGCACCACATCACACTGAAAAGAACCATACTTGCGCTGAAGAAGGGAGGATGATTGTGCGTTGGCCTATGATTTTTTAGACGCCTTTATGATCGACTAAATTTAGAGAGCAGTCGACCACCTAAAGGGTCAACTTGCTCATCTCTGTAAACAACTATATATACTAGCGTCTACGTGAGAGCTCAGTAAGTTCACAATTTTATCAATGCATGCTTTGATTTGTTCTTGAGCACATTGTATCTCTGTTCCATCGTTTGAATACAGAGTTGTATGCTTTGTTGTTGATGATTGTGTTTGAGTAGAAATTACCTAGGCACCACACCTGATTGTTGAGAGGGCCCCTCATCAACCAGAGGTTTCTTCCTTTTTCTTGTTTATTTCTTTTATCTTTTCTATTGTAGTTAGTTTTGTTTCCAGTTAGTTTTATTATTTCATTTGCTTCCTGTAATGCATTTTACTTCCATAATTAAATAACTAGATTGCGTGCATTGTCTGCTTTCCATTTGCTTTCAATCATTTCATTTCCAGTTCACTGTTCAGTATTTGCAATTAGATAGAATAGAATCTCAGTTCTGTTTATTTCCTTTTTGTTTCAAGTTTATGCAATTTAAATTTCAGTTTGTTTATTAATATGCAATGATTTCTTCATTTTCATGAATTTGTTTAAGTTTATTTCACTGTCAAATTTGCTTAATAAGTAGGTTTACCTATTACCTTTATGCATTAGATTTAAATCTGCACGAATTCAGCTGAAGATTAGCTCATTTAGGTTAATTTGCGTCATTTTAACTGTGCATACTGTCATTCGGACAATCCGTTTAAACTGTCATATACCCGCCCCTTTCATACCTACAGTTCAGGTTGAATACAGTTCAGTTTGTCATTCAACCCATAGTTTCGTTTTTAGTGTTTTTTATGTGGTTTGAGATTGTTTTCAGTTCTGTTTCTTTAATATTTGAAGTATGCTTTGACTGAGATAGTTAGATGATAGTTGTATTTAACATTGAAGTTAAATTGGATTGTTTTAGGTTATTTATTAAAAGTTACCTTACTTATTTTTCACCTTGAATATGTGTTAAGCTATTTTATGATTTGTTTCTGATTCTTTTTACTGTTGTATTGTTTTGTGTTCATGCCTTTAGACTAATTCATCTATTTGCATGTAAAATTTAGTATTGTGTGTTACCTTTAGCATGTTTTTAGGTTATTCATTTTTTTCGTTGTGTGATTACTGAAAGAGACTTGTAGGACAGAATTCAAAGATATCCCTATTAAGTTTTCTACTTGTTTCTTCCTATTGAGTTTTCTACTTGTTTGTTTTATTAAGTTTTCTACTTGCTTATTAGGTCTTCCTTGCATTCTAGTTTCCTATTTGAAAATTTATTTTGTTGATAGTATTAGTTTCAGTTTAAAGTTATTTGCCTATAAAATAAATTCTCAATTATATGCTTAATATTTGTTCCGGTTTAATTACTTTAATAATTGAATTCTTAGGCGTTTAACTCAGTTTTTCATTTTGAAAGATCTTTCGATCTTTTGTTTGTTAAAATATTTCCACGACAGCATAAGAACCCTTCTACCTTCGCATATATTTTGTGTCAACTCTAATCCTACCAATCCCGGTCGATAATTAAATATTAGATGAATTAATCTAGATGATATAACACACCCAACAGTAACCAGACCTTAAGTCAATCTTGGAAAATACCTTTGCTCCTCTCATTTGATCAAAGATGTCATCAATCCTAGGAAAAGGATATTTGTTATTCATAGTGACTCTGTTCAGCTGTCTATAATCAATACACAACCTGAGTGTACCATCTTTCTTATTTACAAACAGAACTGGTGCTCCCCACGGAGACACACTTGGATTAATATACTTCTTCTCCAACAATTCTTGTAGTTGCATCTTCAACTCTAGCATTTCTGGTGTACTCATTATGTAGGGTGTCTTGGACACTAATGCTGCTCTTGGCACAAGTTAAATTATGAAATCAATGTCCCTTTTCGAAGGAATGCCTGGAATCTCATCAGGAAACACATCCCTGAATTCCTGCAACACATGAAAATACTCCAACCTAGGAGCTTGATTCTCTGTTTCCTCCAAAATATGGGATGCATATAACTGGCAACCTTTCCTACATAATTTCTTCAACTACATAACTGAAATCTACCTCACAGAAATCACCTTTGGAATGCCTCTTACAACTCTCAGGTTTCCTTCTTCATCCATGCATTCAAAAGTATTATTATAATAGTCAAGCTTCGCTCTGTGAGCTTCTACCCAATCCATTTCAATGAGAAAATCATAGGAACCAAGTGGTAGAACATTCAAATCTACACAAGTGATCAATCCATTCATAACAATGGACATTTCTCTACCACTTCACTAACCTTTCTCTTAGTTCCAATGGCTAGCTGAACTAACCAAGATTTCTTATGCTTTACTTTCTTAAAAGCACAAGTATCCACTACTCTAGGAGTGATGTAACTGTGAGTAGAACCAGGGTCAGTCAAAATAGAAACATATTGCTCGACAATCTTACCTACAACTTCAACCACAGTTGACTGGTGATCTGCTTGGCTGTCCTCTAGTGCTGCATAAATCCTAGGGACATTCCTTGCTACTTGACCCATTGTTTCTACCTCTTGAATGTTGTAAGTTGGCCTTGAATTCTCATTCTCAAGTTGACAATTCCTCCGCATGTGGGTTCCTCCACATTTCCAACATTGGAGTGGTCCTCTGTTTTGTTGTGGCTCTTTAGGATTTTCTCTCATCACTTTGGCTGGTTGCTTCTTAGCTTGTGATAGTTGCTTCTACTGATTCCTGAAGTTAGAAGGTTTGAAACCTTTCTTCCTTTGGTTAGACTTCTCATTCCTTTTGTCCTTCCATGTCTTCTGGTCATCAGGTTTTCCTTTTCTTTGCTCATAGCAGTACTTAACCTTCCTTATTGCTTCTTTCAGAGTTCTAGGTTCATAAAACTCAATTCTGTATTTGTAGACTGAGATAATACACTCAGAAAATGCTGGATCTTCACTTTTTCATCCCTAATGTACCTGACATACCTCAACAAATCCAAGAACTTGTTGGCATACTCTTCCATGGTCTGCTGTCCCAATCTTAGCTCATGGAACTCCTTAATCTTGTCATCATAATAACTATCATAGAGGTATTTCTACTTGAAATACTTCTTGAACTGCTTCCACTTAAGCCTTCTTTCGCTGATCCTCTTTACCTGTCTGAGGTGCTCCCACCAAATGGATGCCCTCCCATTTAGATTGAATATGGAAACCCTTGCCTTCGTGTTTCCTTAATAATCCTGAAATTGGAAGTACGTTTCTTTATCCCAAGAAGCCAAGCTTCAGCTTCTTGTCCAGTCTTTACCTCATCATCAAACGTAGGAGGTTTTCTTGAATTCGTCTCAAGAGCGATCCCTATGGCACCTCTTTCTCTTACTCTTATGAGAATAAGAGCTTGAAACCCCATTGGATTCTTCTGAGTCAGATGATCTACTAGAAGTCCTTCTTCTTCTTTTGGTACTACTCTTACTTCCTTCTAGTTTTTGTTGTACCATTCCCAGAGTCCATCTTTCTTTGCAAGTCGGTCAAACTTTGCAACATAGCAGTATTCAACTGATGCTGCTCTTCCTGGGCTTTAATCAAGCTTCTCATGGTAGTTGCAATGTCCGGCAGAGTCTCTTGAAATATCCTTCCATTAGACTCTATATCATCATTTCCAACTCAGACATTTTCCCCCATGGGATCTCGCGCACATTCGTAGGAATCCTGTGCATCATATCCGTCATGGGTTCTCATGGTTGAACCAAGACTCACTATACCAAACTGCACTACCTGGAATACTACCTTGGAAAGTGGCTATGATTCTACAAAAATTTTTAATATATACAACTGTTAGCCACATAACATTTACATGAATTATATCCTACTTACCTTTACTTGGAAAAATCATACATTGCCAACTTTGTCAAAACATAAAATTTTCTTTCCCAAAGAAGGACGGTCTGAAGGGGACAACGGGGGCTTTCCCCCGTTGTGGCGGCTCCTTCCTCTTTTTCCACCCATCGCCGTAGCGGCTTCAACTTCTTTTTCCTTCCCCAGCTGTAGCAGCTCGATTTCTGGTTTCCAGTCGCCGTTGCGACTCGATCTTCAACTTTCGTCCGCCGCTTATCAACTCAACTCAACCGACGTTCATTGGCTTCGAACATCACTTTCTCACCGACGTATTGACTCTTTCCTTAAGTTATGTCCAATGTGTAGCGGCTCAACAGTTTACTTTCTTGCCGCCAATGCAACCGACATTGTGGCTTCTTCTTTTTCTTTGGCCCACCGCCGTTGCAGCTCAATTTTCGGCTTTCACCCACCATTGCAGAAGATTCTTCATCTTCCAACCACCACAACATGTCACCGGCTCTATCTTCATTATTCGTCTGCCGTTGCGGAAATAGTTTCTACTTCCAGCCACTATATCGGCTCGGCCTTAGGATTTCACCTGCCAACTCCATATTTGGGAAATTTCCAGAATTTCCTGCACATTGGCAACAACTTTAACTTACACCCGCCACTATGGCTCTACTTCGGTAAACTTAGCCACTACTGCGGATTCAATTTATCGGCAAATTTTGGTGAAAGCAACCACTGTAGTGGCTCCGTTTAGGCGAACTCAGCCGACATGGAGAATATCCCATACTTAGAGAAATTTTCCAAATTTTCTCTGTTTGCTCCTAGGTTCAATAGAGGTTACCTCACCTCTCTGTTAGCTGAGTTTTCTTGGCCCATAGAGGCCCAATACTGCAAATTAAAGCTCTGATACCAAGCTGACACGTCCCCAACCCTTCGATCGGTGAAGAAGATGTGAATAACCGCTATGAAGCTGGGAAAACTAAGCCCCATGAACATAAGATATAAACTACAATGGAAATGAAACATATACATATGAATAATTCATTTAAACATACAGTGAAAGCAAACACAATCATCCAATACATTCAGCATGTCCATCATCTCATTTAAGCAATAAATACAATTACAAAGACAGAATGGACAAGAGATACTTATCTTTAACAGAAGCTTGTCCCGCAACAAACTACGTCACTGTAATGTTCCACCCAACCATAGGCTAGTGTGCTCATCAATCACTTAGCAACATTGCCACCCTCGTGTTGGGCATGATTCCACAAGGAATAAGGAGAAACTAGCAGGCTCACATGTAAGCAAGGATACACAACAATACCTATCCAAGCCAACAGAGTTGGGTTTATCAGGCTATCAGCAGATGGAAACACTGGTTGTTAAGCTAGTGGGATCCTTGAAAAGCTAAGAACACCTACACCATATTTAGCCTGACTTCTAAGACATCCACACACACCCAACACAAGGAATCATTCCCTTCTCCGTTGCACAGTCCCTCAAGCCATGACTTCCCTTCCTATCACATGCCCCAATTTTGCAAAAATAATATTATCATATTTGATTTTATTTCAAGACAATATGTTAAATTTTATGCTAAGTTTTAATTGATAACTCAGCAGATTCAAGGATATTGAATGTAATTCTGAATATTTTAATTATAAATAAATAAAAGTGGAGACAACGCCTTGGGAGAGCCGTTAAAAGAGTGTTTACTGGTCAAGTTGGTGGAGGAGACTGGGTGGAGAGAAAATAGACAAGTGGCAGCATCCTCAAACACTTTCAACTATTGCAGGTTGCAACCTCCCTACATTTGGGGTCATGATTCCATAAGAAAGTGAGATCAGAATAGGTGGCTCAATTAATGACAACTGACCCAAAAGACCTAGGCAATCTTGATAAAAATGCCAATTGAAGAGAGCTGAGGCTGCTCATTCCAGGAAGGAGATCATTTAGGTGAATGAAATTCAAAGGATTTCAATGGCAAGGGAATTTGTGGAAGGTGTTTGAGGGGTTAACTGCAGAAAGTGATCTAGTGCAGCTTTTCAACTGAAGGATCTTACTGTTGAGTGCAGAGTTATTACTAAGTCATTGGACTAGTATTTTGTTTGCTTGCTCCACCAATTCTCAGCCAAGGAGACCAGGAACAGGCTCAGGGGTCCTGAGGAGACGTTGTTTGAGTGCTCTCTAGGAGTTGGTAGGGAGGAATGGCCTCCCAACGTTGTTGTTGTCCAGCTTAATCAGGTTCTACAGTCTTTTAATTTCACTGTGTTAAATGTTTAAATGTGAGCCAGACTTATTATTGAATGTTAAATGTTCAGTTGTGATTTGATAGTGTTAGTAATCTTTTAGTTTATTGAAAACCTGATTCTGAAATTGATGAAAAATAATCCTAACTTGTGTTTTTCCACATCTGGAGTGGACGTACTCCAGCACAGGCAGTGTAATTAAATAAAATATAGATATTTTAGAAACCTTAAATGAACTGAGGTATTATGCAGTAATCTATTTTTGTATGTAGTTGTTATCAGAGAAGAACAATATCCTGTTAGTTAAGTTTATTGTTTAGCTAGATTTTTGTTGTAAGAATGCTAGAAAAGAAATAGCCAAATACTTTACAGATAGCAGGTTATTATATTAACAAGTTATTCAAGTAAATAAGTTATTACTTTTACACAGTACTTTATTTTGTAAATTATACTATTAACCTGTAACAGAGGCAAAAGGAATAACTTAGATAAAGCACTCAATTTTATTCTGCGAAGGAAAGAATAAAGTTTGCTTCACAGAGTTGATTTTACTGTTCATAATAACTAACTATATCTACAAATGTTCATACTTCAAGTAGGGTAATACAAGCATAATTAATTTCTATAAACAAATTAAATACAGCAATGTAGAACATTGTAACAAAGAACAATAATAAACCTATCTATATTTTTATTTAATAAAAACAATTAGAATACAATGGTAAATAACATTTAATAAATGTTATTTTATAAAAGAACTAATTCATTTAAATATTTTGAACAAAATTTACTTATAAAAAGAAAGTACATGGTCAAAACCCTAATAACAATAATATTTATAAATAACAACCATTTAAATAATAATCCAAGTTTCTGGATTAATTATTATTTAAACAACAAAACTATTGTAGATTGTTACAGTCCTCTAAGGTTAGTGGAAAAATAACTATGGTAATATAACACTATATACCTGTAACAATAATTAAATTAACATTAATTATTGAACTAAAACTTAAAGAATAAAATAAAGGAATTATTTTATACACAGGTCACCTACAGGAAACCCTAGCTCGAATATCTGAGCTTGTAAATAAATAATTATAATAGGATGGAATAACAGGTTAAGTTATAATAATACCATTAATGCAAGATAAATATTAGATAGCAAAAAGATTTCGATTACAGAGGCGAATAAGGGTAAAAACCCTAGTTTACAAAATTACATTAAGAGCTTAAAAATTAACTGAGTTCGAGCTCAAAAGAGATAGTCTCTATGCCTTATAACTAACAGTGTATGGCTTGACAGGCCGCAAGAACCATTAACATAACTTCGTACAAAAAAAAGACAATTAAACAAACATTTACAAGTCACAGCTTGAGCCAGAGTACCCTGCTGGAAGCAAGGGTTTAACAAAAGCTAAACTAGAAATCTAAAGAACAGTAACCCAAGAAGGGTAACAACCAGGCCATAACCTTTCAACTAGAAATTTTCCCTTAAGGATTGCACAAGCAGGGAATGCCATTTGTTAACCAAGGCTTACCCGTAGCCAGAGTGGCGGCCTTTACTCGAAAGTACTAGCTGCCAAGAGAGGTGCGAACTGTCAACTGCAAGGAGGAAAAACCAACGATAATTAAAATGTGCTTATATAACTGTATAATGAATTAAGGTTTATTTTAAAATTTTTAAAGCAGTTTAGTTACCTGGAAGTGAAAGTTATATAGCCACAAAGAAACAGTAACACCACCACCAGCGTCACAAGAAGTCAAACCTTCATACTCACAAAGACAGAGACGATGGAGATGCATTCCCAAGCCACTGCCAGTAGTAGCAAGAAGAAGTATGGGCAACGGCCAAGCAAGAACTAGACAGTGAAGCTGGAACTATCACCTACAATGAAAGGCATGAGAATGAGACTCTTAAACCCTATGACGAGGACAATGTTGTAACAACAGCAAGCAAAATTTTTAAACTATCTCTACAGGCAGGCCACGAAGGAACAAGCAAGAAGCCACTCACAGGACAGGCTGTAAGCCTTATGCCATGACTCTATACAAACCCATGTAGAGGTAAAACTCATAGTGCACAACAAGAGTCTGAGAACAAAGAAGGTAAACTGAAACGATTTAAACCAGGACTCGAAGCTTATCTAACAAACAGTAGGGTAACATGGCCGCCATGGAAACAGTTACAGAGCGGCCCAAAGGCCCAAGAACCATGGAGGTAAATAACAAAGAGTAGGGTTACAATGAATTTTATACTTTCAACACTTGGCCAGTAGAAGACCACGTGGTCACTTAAATTTTTAACCATGCAGTGGGTCGTTGCAATAGTCACCTGCATGCAATAATTTACAATGATTTATATATAATCCGTGAACAATCATGCAAGAACTATATTTGTTCAAACGTTTATAAAGTTCCACGATCATATAATATGTGTCAACATATTGTTGCTTGGGCATAGAACCATGAACCCTCGGATCGTTGACAAGTTTAAGATATAGTGATCATGTAGTTTGGAACTATGATGATTGTATATCTATGTTTTATAACACAAAAACATTACCCATAAATCAATCAATGGAGTGGTTTTCATGCCTCAATATTTTACAATGTCAATGTTATAACATGAACTTTATGATTACCATGTTTATCCATGTTAAGCTATATGTTGACCTAGCAACCGATGCAACCTTTTTAACATTAGTTTTGCTCAAAATAATTCATGCATGAAAGCATTAGATCATCGTTAACCATATATCCATTTCATCATAGCATCGATATTTCATTATAGATATTGGTAAGTGTTACGGAGAGAAATTCCTATGGCTTGGGGTACCACAACAGATAGCTTGACTCCAGAAATCAATCCTTTCCAATATGCAATAGAAATTAAAATTCTAACACTAAAGGATCAAACCTCATACCTTATTCCGGATGGTTGGAGTAGATCCCCGTTGAGCTTTCCAAATTCAGCTTGAATTGATAGATTACTTCCTCAACAACAAGTAAACAATACAAGTATTCTATGTATCATGGTGTTAGATCTATTCTAGCATATATAATCAATAATGTATAAGCATTTGACATAATCCAATGGATAAAATATTCATTCAAACACACATTATTGGACAAGAAAAGATATTTCTATTAATATAAATCAGAGATTACAAGATACAACCTCTGTCAGCATGTCTGCGAACTGGAGAACTTAAATCCCCCACTTGGGCCTCCACCACTTCAATCCTCCATCTCTAGATAGCAAGCTCACAAGAAAAAGGCAATCTTGGGAAGAACACAACAATGCTCCAAGGGACAAAGGGATGCAGACTCAAGCATAAGTTCTGGCAACAATGGACTATAGTTTCTTTGCTCTCAATTCTCTCTTATGCCTTCAATGTACCAAGGGGTTCCTTATATAGCTTTTCAAAGGGGTAATGAAAGGTCGAATCTGAGCGATCTCAAGGCATATGGAAGGCCAGGAGTCAAGTGAGTCGGATCCATGTCAAGGAAAACTCCAAAAGGATTTGGATTTTGTACACATCCCGATGTACGCGGTTTTAGTGGTCAAACCCGCATATATACGGGCTTATAGGTTTAAAAGTTGCGTGTATCATTTTTCTCATGTTTTTAGGGATGGTCAAGGAAACATCAAAGGACAAAAAATGGTCCATGGGGTCTAAGGAGTCTGCAGCGGGACAGGGGAATGCCATACAAGGTGTGATTCACTTGGAGTGGTGAAATCAGCTATAACAGTAAGCCTTGTGCTTATTGTTGACCTTGTTTTGTGTAGAAATCATATGTTACTTTGGGAGATACCAAGTAAAAGGCTTTTTAATCACCTAGAAAACTATAGTATTCCATATAGTCTATGCATGGCTAATATCGTTCCTATCAACATTTATGTTGTGACATTATAAATTTGCACAACATATTATTAGTAGAATCATGAACTCTATTAATTTTACTTGTTTATAACTTTGAATTAATTGTAAACTTGTATATCTAATAAACAAGATAGTTTATGCATGTTTGTGAGTCTCATAGAAACCAATAAATCAATTGGTGGCAAAACTAGGAGTTTGGCTAAGTGTAATATGAAAACACTTCTATAAATTCTTTTACATAGCTCAGGTCAACGAAATTTTAATAGCTTTTGTTTTTTTTTCTCAAACATGGCATGTACTTATATTTTCACCATGCTTTTGACTAGTAAAATGGTTTTAGAAATATCTGGTGCTTAGCATGGAGCAGTAAGTCAATCTTTCTCGAAAGCATCAACCTTAGTAAACTGTTTGTGGATAGTAACTCAATTCAAGAGAAGTATTATAGAAAAATAAGAAACTGAATTGGAACAATCCTACTAGAATCTAAGTCCTTAGAACCACATGTTTCAATGTAATGTTTAGAACTTTACATGTAGTAATCTTCATTGCAGAAGATAAATATCGAGCAGTTGGTTATACATATAATATAAGTTGGTAATGTATAAATACTGATAGAACCATCATTATAGCATTACAGGTTATGCACTCTAAAGTAGAAGTAACTTACAACTAAGATCACAAGTTGTGAACCAAAGAAAGTATTTTACTGTCACTACTTACTTTAAAGAAAGAAACTCATTTACGTGTATTTCGTTTACAAGAATAACTGAAGGAAACAAAACTACTTGTTTTACCTCACGGAAGTAGCTTGAAATATAACAGCTTATTTACTAAGCTCGTAATTGCAAAAAGAAATACTGCTGGTTACTTTATGAAATTTAAAGCATTATGCGTTCAATCATACCTGTAAAACCTGTAAGAACAAGTAAGCTTTCTGTGTTAGCATAAATGCTAAGTAAGCCTAGGATTTCAAACGGATTCCACTTACTTGCCATAAATAAAATTCATCAGTAAACTGAATGTAGAAATAATGCACAAGTTAAACTTAATCTTGTTTCAAAAAGGAAACTGCTAAAATAACATAATTGAGATTATGTAAAACTAATCTATTAACTATTTCTTTCATTGCTAACCTTTAGTTGTTAGTAAACCGCAGTTCCGGCAAAATATTAATTCAAAATTTTAATTTTTTGTGAAAACTTGGGGTTTTGACACTTCGAGTGCTATTCAGGGGGTGTATAGAAGAAATCCATCCCTCTCGCTCTATCTGTGAGGCTCCTACACACACTAAGTTTATCAAGCAAGCTCAAATCCCATTTCCACTCCCAATTCACTTCAGACCAAAGCCAAAATATGCACCCACAACACAATACGATTTCTAGGTTGGAGGAAAAATAGTGTCGGCAACAAAACGAATTTCCAGAATGGGTAAAAATGGCCCTTTAGCAGCAATTCAATTTACAGAGACGTTTTGGCCCTAACATGGCCAAAACGGGCTCAATAACACCCAAAAATGTGGGTCTCCTCTCCCGCTCACTGGGCATTTCCAGAAAAACGATTTCCATCTTGGAAACAATGGAGAAAAATGCAGCAAAAATGCGGGGAAGGAAACTCAGCCGCTGATAATCACCAAAAATGATTTCTCATCCTGAGCAAAGTGAGATAACAACAAAAAATGTGAATGGTTTCACACACAGGATGTTCTGAATGCCTAAGATATCTCACGTGAAGGAAAAATGGTGAGGAAAGCATGCCAACATGAAAGCATGGTAGAATGGCCTATGTTTTTGGGTTTTTTCTTGCCCAAGGAATCAAAACATGTTTCCCCAAAAACTGACGACTTCTCCAATTCGAATTTGGGTTGTCATACCTTTCCCATCCCAACCAATTTTTGGTAGTAATAAATGATTGGGTGGATGAGACAAGAAAGGTAGTTGATAGTTTGATGGGTTCTCCCTCTGACATTTGGATTTTCTCCATTGGCCCAAAGGTTTGAATATCCCCCCCCCTTATCCTTAGGAAATCATGCCCCTTGTCATTATTGTTGCATTGACATAGCTAGTTGTGGGTATTTTTAATTAAAATGCATATTTACATGATGTCCAAATTATAATGTGCCTGGCTAGCACAAAATACCATCGATGTCGATTTTAATTGCCAAACATATAACATTAAATCGATGGTGGGATTTTTGCCTATAGCTCCACAACATGATTAATTACAATATATACATCATATACATTTAATGCAAACAGGGTCAAAACCAGTGTGTTACAGTAGTATTCCGGAATTTATGAGGGGATACACTTTGAAACAAACATCATCTTGAGGTCCAACTCCAGTGATAAACAAAGTCTGTAGGGAGGAAACTGGAAGTCCACGACCCAACCAACAATGAGACAACCAGGATCAAAGACCAGATAAAATCCAACCTAAGAGAACTGTGAGGGAGCCCATGGTCTTTATAAGCATGTTCTGCAAGCTACCACCCCGCGCACTGATGAGCCACCTCCGCCACCAGACATCAAACATAGTCGAATTCATTATGAAGTGGGAAGGATTAGTAATGATCCAAATCCTCACCCCTATCTTCCTTCTCAGCGGAGGTCGTTTCATCGGGTGTCCGTACCAGGGGAAGCCTTCGTAATTGCCTTCACAAGAGGATCCCGCGGGAGATATGATGACCTTTCGGGGGGTGATGAGGTGTTAGTACGGGGGCCATGCAGTCTTGCCACATGCCTCTCATGTACCCTCCCATCCGTCAATATGGGAACTCATTGTGGAGATAAAGATAATAAATTAGAAAACCACAATATGCACTAATATTTAGTATATTAAACCTACTTTTTATAATTAAATAAATAACAAAAATCATAATTACTTTTTTATTATATTTAATCCTTCTAAATTTCATATTTATTTATATAATTTTTCAAGTTTATTTTCACGATAGCAATGTATGTGACAGTTTAAAAACAGGTTTCCACTTTAAAATTTTTAAATTCTCTCTATATTCTTATTTTTTTAACAGTTTTATAAGGGTTTGTGCTAAGATAATATGTAAACTTTATGCAAAATTCATTTTTTTTTTTTGTCTCACGTCATTTTATTAATTACTTATCAACTTTATCTTTCATCATTTTGTTAATTACTTCAGTTAATATTTGCTACAATTTTATATTACATTATATACATAATACGACACTAATTTATTGTGTTTGTGATTGTATGCACCAAGTACTGTCCCTCCTCAGGTTTGCACTCAACACTATCACTTTTTAAACAAGACCATGGTCTTTTGAAATCCATAGTTCCATCAGGGTTCTATCTGTTGATGTATTTGTAACTTCAGAATGTATTCATCTATATATCTTTTGTATTGTAACCTGATGCTTATTCCAGGATGTATCTATTATGTAATTGAGTCATGTTGTCATGCCCTGATGTTCCGATCGGGAGAATCAATAATGTAAACAAGTCATGTCAAGTCATAGTGGGTAACCCTCCGATTGTGTAAGGGTTAAATTCCTCGCAGTTCTGGGTCACTAGGGTTATTAGACTCTCCTAGTAGAGGTCGGCCCTAGTAGGGTTTTAGTCATGTCGGATTAGTATAAATAGAGAACTAGGGTCTCTATTTAGTACACATCACTCACACACTCAAGTGTAGCGCATAGTTGAGGAAGGAGAAGACACTGGGGCTAGACAAGAAGAAGATTACTCTTGTCGGGAGTGCATCTTACTATTTTGGGGTTTCACATCTTGTGCTAATTCTATCTGTGAGGAAGTTGCGGGGTTTTCTCCATTTATGGTTTCCCCGGTGAAAAACACTGTGTTCATTGTCTCTTGTGTTTGATTTTTGTACTTGTTGTTCTCTCAGTAAAGATCCTAACATAATGCTAGCTTAATGTTGAAAAACTAACATGGTATCAGAGCTAACCTGAGAAGAATACACTGTGCAGCTACGGGAACTAGGGCTTCCTAGTTTTTGGATCTTCCTCCACAGATTTTCAGCAAAAGTAAGGTGGAATAACTCTCCTTAAGGTGCATCTTTCTGTCGAAGTGGAATCCAATTTTGAGGTTTTTCAGTGTTGGACTTGTCACTGCTGTTGGAAATTAGGGCTTTTCATAGAAGAGGAATTTTTCAGTGAGCCAAGGCCTAGAATGATCTCCTCCCCAAAATCGAAGTTAGGGAAAAATTGTTAAATTTGAGCATATAGATCTATAGACAAACACACAACTCACAAAGAAGATCTCACAATTTACTCAGCCATTGAAGAATGAAACAGTGCAAAAGGCTTGCAGCTGCGAATGCTTTCATTAATAAAAAAAGTAATCCAGATGATAATTACAGTAATGTAAAATGGCTTTAATAGCCACAAGCAATTCGAATCCACATGACGAAGTTCGAATTGATGACTCTACTTGACTGTAGGTAACCAAGACATTGTCTAAATCACTATTGGAGGACCCAGTAGTTAACTGTCCTTGTCTAAATCATAACCGGAGTTCTAAAACATAACCAAGTGTTACATTTAGTATTAAATAATGGTTAACTGACTGTGGTAGGTGATAAATTCGCCCCACATGTGTGCAATTAATTAAACCATTATTTAACTGAATGTAGAGAGCTAGAACTAAAAGTAACTGACTCCTAACTTGGCTTGACTAGTCATTAACTGAAGTGAACTGACCTTGGTTGGTTTCGGCACTCCCATTTGCTTCCTAAATTGTAGGGATTGATCTAGGAGACTCCTAAACTTATGCAATTAGGTGCAATAAGTGGCAGTGAGCCTCAATTAGTGTTCCCAACACTTTGGTAACTGAAACATGTGCCGTAATTAGGTCAAGTTTAACCAATGGTGCTAATGACTATAAATAGACTGGATTGACTCCCGATTTAGACATGACTCCTAATTTAGACATATGACCAAATTTGCACAAGGGAGGATTAATAATACTAACACAAATTTCAAGGCATTTGGGTGGACAGAACTCTGGAAAAGCAAAACCCTAATTTTCTCCTGAACAAGATCTGCAGGATTTTCAGCTCAAGTTTCAGATCCGACATCTTGAACCTGGTAAGATCTAAAATCTTTTGTATTTCCATTTGATTTTCTCAGTTAATATGTCTCATCATACCAAGTTTGATGAAAATATTAAGGGGGCTGATAACTTCCGAGCCTGGAAGTATAGGATCTCCCTGGTCCTAGAAGAAAATGAGTTAGACTCCTACATCCATGAGGAGGTTCTGGTTCCAGAGGGAGATGAGGAAAAGGCCTTACATAAGAAGAAAATGGTTATGGCAAAGAGGATCATTGCTGATTCTATCAAGGATCATCTTATCCCATAGGTGTCCTCTCTCAAGAAACCTAAAGCTATGTTTGATGCCCTAACCAAATTGTTTGAAGGGAAGAACATAAACCGGAAGATGACCTTGAGAAACCAACTGAAGAATGTGAAGATTTAAAATGCAGAAAAAATCCAGTCTTACTTCACAAGAGTTTCTCAGATCAAAGAACAACTAGAAGCAGTTGATGAAGAAGTGGAAAATGTAGAGATTGTAAAGACTACATTGAATGGCCTTCCTAGGTCATGGGATTCTTTCATCCAAGGAATCTGTGCTAGAAAGAAGTTATTCAAGTTCAACAGACTATGGGAAGAGTGATCTTAAGAAGAAGCTCGGATAGTAGCTCTAGAAGAGAAGATGGGAAGTGAAGACCAAGATCTCACGGTACACTCCAAGTCTCACTCCAAGTCACGCCAAAGAAGACCTCATAGCTCCAGAGGTAAGCACTCTCACAAAGATAACACTAGAAAAGATGTATCTAGGATCATATGCTATACATGTGATGAAGCAGGACACTATGCAAGGAATTTTCCTAACAAACAGAAGATAATAAAGAAGAGCAACAAAAGAAGACATCATGCTCATGCTGCAGAGGATTATGCACCATCCAGGAAGAGATCCTAATATGAAAGTGAAGATTCTTCAAGCGATGATGAATATGTTCTGATATCCACTCTCACGGGTAACATTACTCATGGAAGTGATGATTGGCTTATAGATAGTGGGGCTTCCAAAAATATGATTGGATTCAAGGAATCCTTTTTGAGACTATCAGAACATGAATCACCTCACAAGGTAAAGCTAGGAGATGACTACCAATATCCAATAAAAGGTAGTGGGGAATCTTCCTATAAATTAGACTCTGGAAAATCTCTAACAATGAAAGAAGTATTGTTTGTGCCGGGACTCAAGAAGAACCTTCTCTCCATATCAGCATTACATGCAAAAGGAATGCGGGTTGCATTCATAGATGGCCAAGTCATCATGTGGCCAAAAGGAAAGACTATCGATGATGCAGTAGTGATTGGAAAACAAGAAGGAGGATTGTACAAATTGAAGGGCCATCCAGAACAAGCCTTGGTCCATGACATAGTAGAGCGAAGTGAAATTTGGCATAGAAGACTTGCACATGTGCATTACAGAGCACTACCTATTGCAAGCAAAGCTGTCGAAGGTCTTCCAGAAATACAAGCAAAACATGATGGGTTCTGCAAAGGATGTGCGAAAGGAATGAATACAAAGAAGACATTTCCAAGAAGCGAAAGTAAAGAAAAAGGGATCTTGAAAATCATCCACTTCGATGTATGCGGTCCTATGTCATCAAACTCTCTAAGCTGGTATGCATATTATGTTTCTTTTATTGATGACTTTTCTAGGAAGACATGGGTTTACTTCATGAACAACAAAGACAAAGTATTCAGTAAGTTCAAGGAATTCAAAGCCTTGATCGAGAACCATACTAAAAAGAAGATCAAGACCATTTGATTAGATAATGGTGGAGAATTCACTTTAAATGAATTCAAAGAGCTATGCTAAGAATCAGGGATTAAGAGGGAGTTGTCCACTCCTTATAATCCACAACAAAATGGGGTTACAGAATGAAAGAACGGAACTATCATGGAAGCTGCAAAATCAATGCTTCATGATCAAGACCTTCCTATGCATCTTTGGGTGGAAGCTGCCAAAACAATGGTGTATGTACAGAACCATACTCCACATAGAGTACTCGAGAACAAGACTCCTGAAGAATTCTTCTCTGGAAAGAAACCAGAAGTCAGCCATCTCAACATATTCGGTTGTCCTATGTACATCCACATTCCAAAAGAGAAGAGGACTAAATTAGATCCTTCAGGAAAGAAGTGTATATTTGTGGGATACTCTGAAAGCACGGAGGCTTACAGAATATATTTCCTAGGATACAAGAAGATTGACATTAGTAGGGATGTGACATTTGATGAAGACACAGCTTACAACAAATCTAGAAAGAGACCTGCTGAAGAACCTGAAGAAGAAGAAGAACCTAGAATTCATGATACAACCATGAATGAAGAAACTCAAGAAGAAGATCAAGAATTTGAAGAACCACAAAGACCTGTAGTTCCACCTCTGGAGAAGAATCCTCATAAGAGGAAACCTGCTTGGGTACAAGAACTTATCCAAGGTACAGAAAGATATGGGGCTCCAGAAGAGAATCACAAAGGAAGAAAGAGGACCAGATCCTGTTCCGGGTATGTAGCTTTACTATGTGATTTCATTGATAAAGAACCTTCCAGTTATGAAGAAGCATCAGAACGGAAATAATGGAAGGATGCTATGATCAAAGAGTACCAATCAATCATGAAGAATGATGTTTGGGATGTTGTCCCAAGACCAGACGGGAAGTCAGTTGTAACTTCCAAATGGATCTACAAGATCAAACATGCTGTAGACGGTAACATTGAAAAATATAAGGCAAGATTTGTAGCTCGGGGTTTATCTTAGAAAGAGGGAATAGACTATGAAGAAACCTTTGCACCTATATCCAGATACACTTCCATCAGATTAGTACTTTCTTTGGTTGCAGTAATGAAATGGAAGATACACCAGATGGATGTCAAGACTGCCTTCTTGAATGGTGTAGTGGAAAAGGAAGTGTATGCAGAACAACCACTCGGTTTTGAGACACATGAAAGGGAGTCTCATGTATGCAGATTGAAGAAAGCCATGTACGGTTTGAAATAGGCACCCAGGACATGGTACGACAGAATTGATAGCTTTCTATCCAGTTTGGGCTTTACCAAGAGTAAAGCAGATTCCAACCTTTACTACAAGGTTGAAGATGGCAACCCAATGATGCTTCTACTATATGTAGATGATCTGTTCATGATAGGTATGGATGGATTGATTACTAATACGAAGAGAAATCTTGCTGCCGAGTTCGAGATGAAGGACTTGGGTATGATGCATTACTTTCTAGGTATGGAGGTGTGGCAAAGTATGAATGGAATATTCCTTGGACAAGGGAAGTATGCAGTAGAGATCCTGAAGAGGTTTGGGATGATGGACTACAAGACTATGGCCACACCTATGGCATTGAACCTAAAGCTATTGAGTGATGCTTCATCAAATTCGATTGATGCTACGATGTATCGTCAGATGATTGGGTCATTGATGTACCTGACAAACACAAGACCAGACATTTGCTTTCCTGTGAACACCTTGAGCCAGTTCTTGACAGATCCGAGAAATATTCACTTGATTGCTACAAAGCATATTCTGAGGTACCTGAGGGGTACAGTTGATTATGGGCTCAAGTATGATGCGAATCAAAAGATTAACCTAGAGGTTTATGTTGATTCAGATTGGGCAGGCAGTGCCATCGATAGGAAGAGCACTTTAGGGTGTTGCTTCAGTATGGGATCATGTGTGATCTCTTCGTTTAGTAGGAAGCAATCCTGTGTGGCACTGAGTACAGTCGAAGCAGAGTATGTCGCAGCTTGTTCAGCTAGTTGTGAGGCCGTATAGCTGCAAAAGCTACTATCTAATTTATTTGATCTCCAGATGGATGCTACTTGCATACATTGTGACAACCAGAGTTGTGTGAAGTTGTCAGAGAATCCAGTGTTCCATGACAAGTCGAAGCACATCGAGATCAAATATCACTATATCAGGGATATGGTGCAGAGAGGAGCAGTGAAGATCCAGTATGTTGCGATGGAGGAACATATAACTAATGTGTTGACGAAGCCATTGGCCATAGTGAAGTTTGAGTACTTCAGGGAGAAGCTTGGGGTTCTCCAGATCGAGGTTTCCTCCAAGGGAAAGTGATGAGTCCCAAATCCATTCTGATGAGCAGGTCAGATGTAAGGGATGAGCCATTATGTCATGGTGAGAGGATT
The DNA here is from genome assembly GCA_001517045.1 of Pseudotsuga menziesii. Classification (NCBI taxonomy): domain Eukaryota; kingdom Viridiplantae; phylum Streptophyta; class Pinopsida; order Pinales; family Pinaceae; genus Pseudotsuga; species Pseudotsuga menziesii. The sequence goes on along the minus strand of LPNX010150863.1, from coordinate 63,571 downwards.
CAGTTCCTTCCATGTCATATATGAGTGCTAAGATCCAAAGCCATTCTGACAAGCAGGTCAAATGTAAGGGCTGGGCCATTCTGTCATGGTGAGAGGATTTAGTTCCTTCCATGTCAGATGTGAGTGCAGGCCATTCTGTCATGGTGAGAGGATTCAGTTCCTTCCATGTCAGATGTAAGTGTGTGCCATTTTGTCATGGTGAGAGGATTCAGTTCCTTCCATGTCAGATGTAAGTGTGGGTCATTCTGTCATGGTGAGAGGATTCAGTTCCTTCCATGTTAGATGTGAGTGCAGGGCCTTTCTTATGTGACTATAGGTTACTGCATGATCAGATGTGAGTGTTGGGCGTGCCTTTTTGACGAGTAGGTCAGATGTAAGTGCTGGTCGAAGACCTACCTGATGGCTAGGCCTACAACCAGCATGAATGAAGGCTGGCTTTATAGAAATTCCTATGACGAGATAGCACACATGATGATGACCAGATGAGATCCAGATCCAGTGATGATCCAGATCCACTGATGATGATCCAGATCCAGTGATGATCCAGATCTAGTCTAGTGATGATGATCTAGATCCAGTGATGTTGATCCAGATCGAGAGATGATCCAGATCCAGTGATGATGTCCCATGATGATCCAGATTGAGAGATGATCCAGATCCAGTGATGATGTCCCATGATGATCCAGATCGAGAGATGATCCAGATCCAGTGATGATGATCCAGATTGAGAGATGATCCATATCCAATGATGATGTCCCATGATGATCCAGATCAAGAGATGATCCAGATCTAGTGATGATGATCCAGATCGAGAGATGATCCAGATTCTAAGAATGAAGATGACTTGAAGAAGAAGATGACTTGAAGACTTAGAAGAATCGAGATGCACATGATGAGATGATCCAGTTAATACAGAGAAGAAGACCAGTGCTGAAAATTGTGTCGAAAGAATACCTTCCTAGTTAAGAGGGAGTGTTGATGTATTTGTAACTTCGAAATGTATTCATCTATGTATCTTTTGTATTATAACCCGATGTTTATTCCGGGATGTGTATATTATGTAATTGAGTCATGTTGTCATGCCCTGATGTTTCGATCGGGAGAATCAATAATGTAAACAAGTCATGTCAAGTCATAGTGGGTAACCCTCCGTTTGTGTAAGGGTTAAAGTCCCCTCAGTTCTGGGGAACTAGGGTTATTTGACTCTCCTAGTATAGTTCGGCCCTAGTATGGTTTTAGTCATGTTGGGATTAGTATAAATAGAGAGCTGGGGTCTCTATTTAGTACAGATCACTCACAGACTCAAGTGTAGCACATAGTTGAGGAAGGAGAAGACACTGGGGCTAGACAAGAAGAAGATTACTCCTGTCGGGAGTGCATCTTACTGTTTTGGGGTTTCACATCTTGTGCTGATTCTATCTCTAAGGAAGTTGCGCGGTTTTCTCCATTTATGGTTTCCTCGATGAAAAACACTATGTTCTTTGTCTCTTGTGTTTGAATGATGTACTTGTTGTTCTCTCAGTAAATATCTTAACATAATGCTAGCTTAATGTTGAAAAACTAACACTATCTCTATATTTAGATCATAAAACAACTTAGATTGAAACATAATCTAGTCGATTATGTAAGGGCTCATTCCACTGGTCTTTAATTTCTTAATGAATTTCTCACTAAGTAAGTTATGTTATTTTTCTGTGTATCTAAGTACATGAAAAGGACACCTATTCTGCAACAATCTATTTGTGTATATCAATAATCATTTTTTTAGTTTTCATTAATCTAAAATAGCATGTATATCTGTAAGACATATATAATGAATGTAGAATAGCATATACATACATACATGCATGCATGCATATATATATATATATATATATGAAAGCATGAATAATAGAATTCCTAAACATTTGAGGAAAATACCTGTATGTAAGTAGTTGCTTGAAAATTTTGTCTTGGAGCCTTCCCTTTCTGCAGGTTTTCTCCTAGCTTGAAAATAAACCCAACTGCCCAAATGGGTATGCCACCCTACCTACTAGGAATAGCCTCTCTGACTCCCTAGATTCAATAAACAATGTTTCTTGAACCCTCGAGCCCAAAACCAAAGTACCACTGTCCAACTAGTATTCTATTCTTCTTTCCAATTTCCTAAATTTCCCAATCTTCTCGATCCCCTCCATCTTCCCCATCTCCCTTCCTTTATTTTTTTCTTCACCACCTCCTTGCCTCTATTACTACCCGTATCCTCGCATTTATGAGGTTTCAACCCCCTTTTTTCCTACCATGCCAGGATCCTATCAAGTCAACTCAATCAATTATATTTTACCATTTAATTAATTTAATATTCACTTCTCTTCACATTGTCCGCCAACAAGAGCTTAGCAGTTTTAATATTAACCACATGTTTAATCAAATCCTAAATTCAAATTAATGTTTCCCCTTTTTTTAAATAATATAACAAGTAAAGATTGTTAATTCTTCACGATTACTTCATATCACTATTACGACTTATTTTAATAATTGTTTATCACAATTAATATTTAATAATTTTTTATCATAACTAATATTATCACAACTGCAATTAATAATTGCTTACTACAATTAGTATTTAATTAATATTTAATAATTGGTTATCATAATTACGTGATGTTCACAATGGATCATTAATTACAATTAATCATAACTAATACTCGTTTGTCTTTACTTTCATATCATTTATAATTAAATGTAATTATTTATAAATATCCCAATTAATACAATTTTATAGTTAATCCTAATTAATTATAATCCATCATAATTATAGTTCATGAAACTATTTACCACATTCATGAATCAAGCTGGTTACAATAACTTTAATTAATATAATTAATAACAATTAGCATATTAACATGTATTCAACATTTACTAATTAGGTTAATAATAGTCCAATTAATCAATAACTGACTTTATCTAGTGATGGCCACATTTAATAAATAACGTTAATCACAATTAATACCTTTCATTGATAATTTGATGAATTGGTTTTAATTCATACATTTAATAAATAACAAATATAGTGTACTAGTCACACATAGAGAACATCAAGACCAATTATAGCAATATGACATACAATTTCTACAAACATATATGTAGACGAGTTATGCAAATGTAGCTAAGGCTTACATACATCGCGTAGATACATTAATAATACTACCAAAACATCACACATAATCACACATCCTACTCATAGTCAATGCATACTTAAACATGAATTTGCAATGCTTATTCACTAACTCATTTCATAACAAGCTATAACAACAACATAATATACTAAAACACAATATAAGAATCAAGCAAAGTGTTTCAACACACAGTTAATCAATTTTCCCTTCCAAAACTTCCACGACATTCCTATCTACCTACTTCCCTTTATTTATCATAAGTAACTTCCGCATCCTATACTTCCTCTGCTGGAATACCCTGGAGCGTCAACTAAATGACCTAAGTCTAATTAGAACCCGTAAACGAAAGTGTCGATTCCATCGACCAAGCTTCCCCAGTAGGAACCCACTAGTCATCATCACACACCATGGGGAGTGTGTCATAGCACAACCCTCCTATGACTCTGGGTTTCGGGGATAAACGGTGGGCAATGCCTCCACCTCCCTATTAGAATAAGGGACTATGTCTACATTGACATAGTGACTGCGTTGCGACCGTCGTACTTAGATATTGTCATCGAATAATTAATTTGGGAAGTTGGGTTTTTCCCCAAACCCTACACCTATCCACACATCATGATAATAACATAGTGATCATATATTATCATAATAATTCATTCACATACCACATCTATTTTCGAAATCATTATGTTAAGTGCTTCCACTTTGTGGCGCTCAACTATCCTTTAGCTCTTTTAAACTTGTGGTTAGTCTCATAACAAAAAGTCGTATAATCGTCGACATGTTCATACATAATCTGTTAATACTAACAACAACAATATAATCATTCACACCATGCATCTGGCGTCATAATCATTTACTTGAACATAACTTAAATTGATATCCACGTACCATAGTATATTGAATTTGGATGCCAAAGACATCATCAAAACATGTTCATAACTCATAATATTAACATCACACACATATATAAATTCCGCAAATAATAAATCCATATGTCCACAATGTCATCTACTGGCGAAGTTCCACAACAATAAGAAAATACATCCATTAATGATAGTCTAGGTAATAAGGTCAAAACAAGGCGTTACAAATTCTTGGAAGGATTTATTCAAATCTGCATCCAAATTATTCTCAAATAAAATAAAAAAAATCAAACTGAGACACATTCAAACATGTTTTACAATGAAACCAGTAAACCACAATACCAATCGATCCGAACCTCAAATAAGTTTATTAAAATTCCAAGAGAATTATCTATAAAATCCACTTAAATATGTACAATCACAACAAATTGTTTTGTTTGTGACACAAAGTGTTGTTCGTATTGATAATATTTGGATAATATTCCACATAACCGATGAATGAATTTGCATCTTTCTTCCTTCAACCGCTTCGAATGGGCTTCGAGGAAACAACCAACACCTAGGACACAACAATAAACATTCTATACCATTAATAATCAGATCCATCTCAAACCAGGGATGAATAATCATTACCAACAAAACTTACACAAATCCATCTCAAATAAGGGATCTATTAACTATTAAGAAGATTTAAAAAAATGGAAGCGCAATGATAATTATGGTCGGGCAAGCCATCCTACCTCAATCAACCAACTGATACCTCCCAACCCTCAAGTGTAAAGCACCTCATAGGACTAAGTGTAATTAAACATAAAGTAATGAAATAGAGGGATCGATCCTGCTCACTATTTCTTGATCATCTAGAAGAGTAGGAAGCCATTCATTGGTAGCCAGGTTGTTACGAACATGGATGCATTCGATTAAACCACTTTGCTCTTGGTAAGCCAAACGGAAATATGATTCACCGTTGCATTCCAACTTTATGAATGTGTCTCCAGGGTGCACATATGTCATGAACTTCATTGTGAACTCAGTTTAAAATTACCCACTCCCCACAAAGTAAAAATTTGAAAAACAAGAGGATACAATACTCACAGGGTCCTTGTAATAATCAGTTTCCATAAACTCCTACGGCAACCCCTCTCCATTTTGGAAAGCTTCTTGGAAAGTTGAACTTTGGAAATATACTTTTCTGGGTGCCATTTTCAGGTTTTTAAATTTTCATCTTGCCACTCTAATGATGTATGTACATGCACGCAATACCATGGCCGCATGGAAGGAGTTCACATACCTGATTTATTTTCATTCGCATGAGTATTATTTTACCGTTTTTTCATGTACATCATCATGCATGGTGCATGTCCATCACTACAACAGAAACATGATAGAAACTTGTACCAAAAGACAATTGTGGTTGACAGAGTTTGCGGTTAGATATACTATGGCCATGACGTGACACCTAAAAGCCAGATTTTGTCGAAGACGATTTCATTGTCTTGGCAAAATCGTAGACTAGATAGACAACTCCTAACAAAATAAGATACACTTTTCTTCGTTGTCTTTGTTGGTACACTCTTATTCATGTTAGACTTCCTTAGAATTTTATATCATAACTAACCTCAGTTGGTAAAGTTTACAAATTCTTTGGGCATGTGGTCTAGTGAGAGGATTTTCACTTATGGTGAAGGATTTTGTTTATGCAATGATTTGATAAGAATCTAAAAGATTATGTTAAACTTAAGGAGATTTATTAAACTTAAATAAGTACCTTTGTATTACACAAAATAGACTAAATGAACCTAACTATTCAGAACATATATAAACACATTGACGAGACTCTTTGAGTTTCATAATCAAACCATCCATGGATTAACCACATGATGACCAAAATGATTCAATTAATAATTAATTACTATAAATAAAACATGCCTCTAAATTAATTATTTTTTTATATAAATTAAAATATATTACCGAAAACAAAAAAAATTACATGGCTAGTATTTCCAGAAACCTGTCGGGCAAAGCCTTAAACAGTCATGAGTCTCCCTTTCATCTCTTACATAAATAGATTAGTCTTAACATAAGAGCCAAAATACTGTATTTCCTTCAAAAAAACATCTATCATATTTTCTTATCCCCGAGGATACCCCTGTACCAACATCTACCTATCAATTTAATAGAATAGCTATTCCTAAAACATAGACACGACAGAAAGAAAAAATATCCCATATGAGGAAAACTATATATTACCATGTCCATGTTCCTCCCCTGCATAGCCATGGTTGACCGTTCGCATTCGGTACGCTGCCTCATGGTTCCCTTTCATTCCTAGATCCATAGTCAACGCCCCACCTCCTCCAATCATCTTAAGGGCATCGCCACCTCCAGCAACAGGAGGCGGTTGAGCATAAAATTTCAAGTCAAGTTTACTTCCAATGAGTTCCACCTTATTATGCATAAGCTTGTAGTCACATTGATGCTCTTTCTATGCATGGACTGGCTCCATGTCTCCCTGCACCTTGTTCTCATAGTCCATTAGCACTTGCGACAACAAGTTATTCATTACCCAGTTGGACAACATCAGATGCTCGTAGGCCGAGACTCACCCCCTTGTGGTGCCTAGGTCCATGACCTAGTCTTTGACCTCCACCTTGATTTCATCCATCGGAGTGTCCTTGGCCTTATCCTAGAGCTCCTTCTCCTTCACATCAATCGCAAATAACAGTGGGGACCCGCTCATGAAAAAAATGGCTTCATTCAATGCTTGCGACTGTGTGTGGGTTATCCTTCTGCGAGTACCCTGTGGACTCCTTCTCGTATCCTCATATCCTTCATGGCCTCAAGGGACCTTCGAGAAGGTTGCTTCCTCTTTGCCTTTCCTTCCCCTAAGAGTTATTTTACCCCATTTTATTATAATAACCATCTTTCAACAATGGTATATTATTGCTAAGCTCCTTTTAAAAATGAGCTTAATTATTATAATTGGATATATATACATAAATGAGACTAACTTATTTTATATGATTAATAAGTAAAGATATAAATATAAATTGTAGTGATAATTCTATTATGAAAAAGGGGAATTAAATATTATAAAGATTGAAACATTTATAATAAATGATATGTTTATATACATTATAAAGTTCTAAAAAGGACTTATAAATGACGTGGGAGTCATTCCTTCCCATGAGGCACACTATTTATAGTGTAGTAATATATTATGTTAACATAATTATGAAAATAGTTAGGGTTCTCTAAAAAAAAAAGAGAGAGAATAAACGTCTTCACGAAAATGGTGCATTCATAAAGGGAGGTAATCGTCTCAAAAACAGTGGAAGTGATCCACTCTCTTTTTTCAGAGGAAAAAATACCAGTCTTTGATATTCATATGAATCAAAAAGACATATTAAACATTGCATGTGACTGTCCAGGCTGTCCATATTCTTTTCCACTGGCCATATGGAAGTCCATCAACACAAAATACATACATACATCACGACCAACAGAACAGCATACAATACAACCTGCTGAGACAGCATACAAGACTGAACAGCAATCATACAGTTCAATACTAACAGACAAAATAGCCAGCAATAACAGCAAGAAGAAGAAAACTAAGTCTGTTCATAAACAGATTTATTCATCATCCCTGAAAGATTCAGGTTAGATATTCCTTCTATCATAGTGTCCTTTAAACATATCCTCCCAGGAAATCATATCAGCCAGCTGAAGATCTGATCCAAAACGGCAATAAAAGGAATATAAAATCACATGTCCAGTTGCTGCAGTATAAATAGAACAGCAATCAAAATAAATAGAACAGCCATCAAAAAAGGGAGAAAGGACCCTCCCCAATAACCAAACCATCCAAGTATTCCGAGAAATATCCAAGACCTGGATTCATTTTAAGTGCCTTCTTTGATAGATCATCAGCTAGCATGTTGAGTTCCCGATATATATGATTGAAGGTCACAGGTGGGGCCAAGAGCAACATCGAAAAGATATCATCACACCAATGTTTCAATGTGGGTATATTAAGGGTGGAAAGTTTTTTCACCCATGATATAACCACCATTGAATCACCAAAGATCATGTGGACGGGCAATCCCATCAGCTTGCAAACTCTGAGTACAGACCATAGAGCCATCAATTCCACTCGAGTATTGGAACTTAAACCACAGCCTACAGAAAAACAATAGTAATGGGTTTCACTTATAAAGATCACGAACCCAGCACCTCCCATATTTCTTTGTGCCGCACCATCAAAGTAAGCAACAGGAAATACATGTACAGGCCTAGTGCCAATCAGCTTATGCTTTAATTTTGGAGGAGGCACAGGGTAAAGGGAAGACAGACCATCAATCCGAGAGATAAGCAGGGAGGCTATAGGTTTCCCATCTTCAAATATGCAGTGATTACGGAGGAGCCACATGGACCAGAAGAAAAAAATAGGGAAATACCGAAAAGATACAGTGGGTGCATGACTGCTGAACCAGTGTTCCAAGAAAGACAAAACAGAGTCCTGTGGGGAGAAGGTAAAGCCCAGACTTCTCGAGAAGTGGGTGAAGATGTTCACAGCAAAAGGACACAAAAGGAAAAGATGACCACAGCCCTCTATATGATTTTCACAAAAAACACACATGCTAGGACCATTGAATCCCCGAGACTGCAGATGATCCCATGTGAGAATTCGATCCCTGACCAGTAACCAAGTAAAGCAAATGAGCTTCAGCGGAAGTTTTAAAGACCAAAGAATATTCAAGACCGGGTTAGGTTCCTCCACATAAAAGTTTTTAATGATACAGTCATAGCCAATAGATGCACAGATAGGACCTGCATAGTTCCCAAAGGACCACAAAAGCTTATCACTTTCCTCCCTTAAACGGATCCTATTGAAATCGAGTCCCTTTATATACAAATTCCACTGATAACTCCAAACTTCACATAAGTCTAATTCCTCAGCAGAGAACCATCGGCCTGTAGAATGATTTAAAGCCTGATCCAGAGTAGTAATGCCATAATCATTCAGATAAGTCCTCAAGTCATCAGACAGGATAAAATTACAGCCCAGACCAACAATGGGATCCACTCCAACACTGGCCTCTGAACCATTCCCAACCTGCCATGTAATACCACTTCCAATCCAATGCATAGATTTTATAAAGCCCTTCCAGATAGTGGATACCTTGACAAGTCTGAACTTTTTGAGCCTACACCAGGACTGAAGAGATAAATTTTTCATATACTTGGTCCTCAGAAGTTTGTTCCAAATACCAGGATTGTTCATGGCTTACCAAAAATTCTTCATCCTCAATGAATAACAAAAGTGTGGCAGGTGTTTAATACCCCAGCCCCCCAATGAGATAGGACGAGCCAACAAATGCCAATCAACCAGGTGAAACTTCTTCTTTTTTGCAGTGGACCCCCATAGGAAAGAGAAGATAAGAATCCTTAGCTTATCCAGCATGGATGCAGGGATAGGAAAAAGTGCACACCAATAGACCGGCAAGCTGGTAAGTATAGAACGGATTAAGACCAATCGACCACCCAAGGATAAAAGCCTGTTGGACCAGTGGTTAATGCGAGAATCAAACTTAGAGATAAGCCAATGCCAGTCCTTAACAAGGTAGCCAGAGGGCTTTAGGAAAAAGCCAAGGTAGGTAAAGCCAAGATTGAGGTGAGTAAAGCGGTATGGCATCATATCAGATATTCTTCTTAAGACCTCATCATCCATGTCAGAGTGAAGGAAACTGGATTTGTTTATATTGATCATCATACCAGAGGCCTCACAGAATGTATCAAGTATCACCTTAAATGCAATCCAATCCTCAAATGTGCCCATCCCAAAAAGAATCACATCATCTACAAATAGTAGATGTGTGATAGCAAGGTGTTCCGAGATCTTGATACCTTTGATGAGTCCATTCCGCTTAGCATCAGCAATAAGAAGGCTTAGACCTTCAATGACCAAAATAAAAAGCAAAGGTGACAATGGACAGCCCTGTCGAATGCCCCTGGAAGCCGGAAAGAAAGATGAAGGAGACCCATTGACAATGACAGCAAAATTTGCGGAAGTGATACACCCCATAATCCAATTTACCCCCACAAGAGGCACCCCAATCTGAATAAGAAGTAGCCTGATGTAAGTCCAATTTACCCTGTCGAAGGCTTTAGTAAGGTCCAACTTCAGAATAAGAGCAGATTTTTTATTGAGTTTAACAGAGTGTAGGACTTCTTGAGTGATGGCCACAGGTCCATGGATAAGTCGATGCTTAAGGAAGCCAAACTGCTGAGGAGAGATGAAAGATTCCAGGAATGGCTTAAGTCTCAGGGCAGCCACTTTCGAGATCAGTTTATAACACAGATTGCATAAAGAAATGGGTCGAAAATCCCCAAAGTTAATGGGGTGATCAACTTTAGGTATAAGTGCAATGAAGGTAGAGTTAATGGCAGAAATAACCCTCCCCAAGATGCGAGAGGATTCCACAAGGTTCACCAAAGAAGGTCCCAGTAGTTCAAGAAAGCACAGATAAAACTCTACCGTCCAACCATCAGGCCCCGGGGCCTTATCCTTTTTAAAAGTATTCAGAGCAGCCTCAATCTCAGAGAGGGAAACAGGTTCAGTAAAGGCACAACGGTCAACCTCATTGAGATATGAGGGAAAGAGTCTGATAACTCTCAGCTGGGCAGTAAGATCGGTCATACCATCATCAGCAAAAATCTCTTTAAAATGTTTGACCCCCAGATCCTTTAGTCCCTTATCCTCCGATATCCAGTTACCATTTTCATCCTGCAGACACCAGATGGCGTTCTGGTTTTTCCTAGCAGAGGCCACAGCATGGAAAAACTTGGTATTGGCATCCCCTTGTTTTGCCCACAGGATCCTGCTCTGCAATCTGGCAGAGTTGACTTCATGTAGTAGGATTTTATTTAATTCAGCTCTTAAGTCATTTAATCTGCTTTGACAGTCCCGATCCAAGATCGCAGATTGTGACAAGTTAAGTAGAGCATTCATCTCAACTTCCAGGTGAGTCAAATTGGCCTTCATATTCATAGTCTCCTCCTTAGTCCACTGTCTTACCTTATCTTTTATGATACGGAGCTGGGAAGAGAAAATATACATAGCATCCTGTGAAACTTCTAGTGGGGGGTCGGACCATGAGTGACGAATCATATCACAAAAACCTTCATTTTCAAGCCATGAATGATTAAATTTGAAAGGGTATCGGCACTGACTCGGAGACTCCCCCCATTCGAGCAAAATAGGAAAATGATCAGAGATACTTACACGGTGAGTCCACACCCGATGCCTGGGGAGAATTCCAATGAGTTGTTCAGTAAGAAGAAAACGATCCAATCTCTTAGATATGCCATCCTCCCCCGATCTACCATTCCGCCAAGTGGGTCCGGCACATGGAGGAGCAATGTCAACAAGGTGATGGGCAGAGAGAAGGGAGGAAATAGAAGGTCCCAAAGGGTCAAGGAGAGCTTTAGAACCCCATATTTCAGAGGCATTGAGGGTAAAGTTCAGATCACTAGCCAATATCAGGTTCGGAAAAGAGAGAAGTCCTCCCTCAGCAACAGAATTCCAGAAAGTATCCTGGTGAAGGTAGGGGCCATAGACATTAAGAATGGAAAAAGGCAAATGATCCCCCCTCTTCGTAACCTTGAGTAATATTCCAGCCAGGGTATGATATGCTTTGCATCTGATCACATGAGGATTCCAACCAGAGAGGATACCTCCTGAAAGTCCGGAAGAGTCGAGGGCGCAAAATTCCCAGCCCGGGCGAAGCTTGGAGAAGGCAAATAGTGTCGGATAGGAACTGGTCATAGTTTCCTATAACAGGATCACATCCGGGGAGAGAGACAAAAATAAATTGTGGAGGCTTTTCTGCTTGGCTGAACCTCCTAACCCGCGAACATTCAAGGAAAGAATACGCATTAGGTAACCGGATGGGAAGGGTTCGATGCTCTAAGAACCCCGTGACTAGTGGAAACGGTCTTACGTGCAGCATTCTTCAGACGGGTGGAGACAGGAGTGTGAGGAGCGGGGGCATGTGATTCCGGCAGGGCCGGCCTAGGAAGTTTTTTATTCTTCTTCCTTATAGTGACATTGTCGAATCTGATAGAGTCTAAGGGGAGGACCGAAGGCGTAAGTGGGGATTTATCGGTGAAAATGTTCAGCGTTTTTAGGAGAGACGGATCAGAAAATGACGGAGCATCCGTTGGACTAAGGGGAGAGGAGACCGAAGGTGGAGCCGGAGGAACAAGAGGGGGGAAGTCCGCCTGAGAGAAAAGTGGTTGGATATCGTCCACTGGGCGAGAATCAGAGTCCACGATGGGAGAGACATATTCGGGAGTACAGGTGCTCGAGGAAGGAAGGTGGTGAGGGCGATCAAAAGATGCGGGAGAAGGTGCCAGCAAAGATGATGAGTTCATAGGATAATCCGATAATGCCGAAAGAGACAATCCAGCAGTATCACGAATCCCTTTAGTATTATCAAAGGTGATAGAAATATCCTGCCCCTGTAGGTTTGAAAGAGCACCATGGGAGTGCGATGATAGACCAGAACCATCAGAGGCAAAAACAGCAATATCCACTTCCCCAACGTGAGATGTCATATGAGGCAATCCAGAAGGTTCAGGAAGTGACGTAACAGAACACTCAATCCCGACAGTAACAGATGGCAAACATGGAGACGAGTTCGAGGGCAACACAGGTTCAACAGTACCAATACTGTTTGAGGGTAATACAGGTTCAACAGCTCCAGAAGACAAGTCAGGGCCCACAAACGACTCGAGGGAGGCCTTCAAGGGCATGTTATGAGGAGCGTTAACAGGACGACCCAATTCACAAGACCCGACGAGATCACTGGGCAAAATAGAAGGCAAAACCGTGCCCTCAACCCCAGCACTAGGACACAGAACAGGTGAGCACGGGGCATTTGGCTTGTTAGACTCCACACCCAACGCAAAAGAATCCAAATAAGCAATCTTATAACTGTATGCGTCGTCAAATAAAACACAAGCTTCTTTCATATTATCACAAGCAGATATAGGAAGTATTGATGCTCGTCTAACCTGATCAATAGCTGGAGTCGATAGGGGTGTCGAAAGATCATCATAGTGTGTGCTGGAGCCCGAAGAACGTGATGATTGGCGCAAGTATGGACAGCTTTTCCTCAAGTGCCCAGTACCCCGACAGCAAGAGCATCGGAAAGGAACTCCCTGGAAGTCGATGCGCTGAGAGATGATGGCCCCATCACAATGAATATCAATGTCAGCCGGTAATCCGCTGGAAATATCAAGTTCCACCAAGATCCGTGCTATCCGCTTGTCAAAGACGTTCATGAAGTCCTCGTCGATGGCAATGAAGCGGCCAATCATGTCACCCAGGCCCATAAGTACAGCAAGGTTCCATAGGGGAAATGGGAGACCCGGCAGAAGAGCCCAGAGGTGCTGTTTTTTAATTCTCTCCCTCGCCGGGTCGAAGTGCACGTGCCACCTGTCCAAAACCAGCGAACCCCTGTCAACCCTCCATGGCTAGTTTAGTATGGTAGAAGCATGCCCATCTTCCAAAAAGACAAACACAATCCACCCTCTGACCAAAAGACTGATAGCAGGCACATAATTGATAATCGGCTTCCATCGATTGGTCGCCCAGGAAATCCACTGCTTCTTGTCCAAAGAGGCATATTCAAGCCTCCCAATGAGGGCCCGTGAACACAGTGCAGAAACCCTGTCAATATAAATATCCCTGCCCACCACGAAGATGAGTTTACCCTCTCGAGCATTTAGTGCTTTTTTCTTCCTTTGTCTCTGGAACCTGTCAGCTGCCCGGCCGTTTGTAACCGACATCGGCAAATCCATAGATACCGGCGAGGGTATACACGGGAGATAAAACCTCAGGGTAAAATGCTAACCGCGGCCTATAGTGAGACCCAAATGGAAAGACCATAGTTTAAGCCCCCACACAACGGTGAAAAAGGAGAAAATCCAGAATACCGGAAAAACCCCTAAAAAGAAAACAGTGCCCGGAGAGAATGAAAGCCCCAGACCAAAAATCCACGACACCACTCGAAAAAGGCTAGAAAAAGACAGTCACAGCCAATACAAACAATGACAAGCACGTGCAATCAGCTCACGAGCTAGGAAACCAAGACCCACAAAGTCACGGGCCCGAAAACCCCCCCTAAGATTCATCATCGCGAACAGTGTCAACCGCAGCAGAGAAGGTCAAGTACAAAACAGCCATCCAAAAACATAATCAACAGAAGCTTCTATGGTAATGATACAGCAAAGACGACAAAAAACATCAAAGTCAACCCTACAAGCGACAGATACCGGAGGATAAACCACTGCCAATTGCCAATGACCCAGAAAAAATGAACTTCCCACTTGTTTATGCTGGTTGGTACTAGTCCTCAGCAATGAGGATGGACTCCAGCCGACAATTGGACAGCGAGGTGCGGGCCGGCTTAAAAATCTGAAATAGACCAAATAATAGCCAACACACATGCAAGGGTGGCGAGGAAGCAAGGCAGACGTAAGATTCCAAGCGGGAAAGCAGAATAAGCCAAACCCAAGACACCAATCCAGAAAGAAACCTCCAGAAATCGCACAAAAAGAAGCCAACCTAACAAAGTAACGGCCATCCCCGGGATTACCTTAAATCCAACACCCGGACTCGAAGCGAGTGCGCCATATTACCCTGCAAAACGCACAGATACCGCCATGGAAACCCTCATTCGCCATGGAAACCCTCGTTCCCAGTCCAAAAGAGCACATTCTCTCAGGTGATCCACTCTCTTGTGCAAGAAGAGGGAATATGGTTTAACGATGGAAGGGATAAATGATGATGAAAAAGAAGTTTTGTCTTCTTCAATTTCTTTTAGGAGACGCTAAGTTAAAGAATCTTGAAGGGATCGTTTTTTTCTTATTCCACGAGCATAGTCCACCAGCACACTAGAGGGGTAATTGACACAAAACTTTAAGATAAAATGTCTATTTTGTTCTAAATAGATATTTATTTTTAAATTATTATTATTATTTTAATAGTTTTAAGATAAAAACACCTAAAAGGCCTTTTCTATTTAATCAGCTCCATGGACGATCAAAGGCACTCAATGAAATTTTGTTGAGCCTATAACCTCCAAAAGGGCCATGGCGCATTCATTTACCTATCTACTAACCATTGGATGCATTTATCAACAACAAACACAAGCCATGTCAAATATATTTTCGAGGTTATGGCGGGAGGACAAATTGTTTGCAAAGGTAATTAATTGATCTATATGTATAAGAAGGAAAGGGCGGGAATTAAAATTGCAGGGTTTTTGTTTAAACATTAGTCTTCAACATGTTTTGCAGTCAAACTTTTGTTGAGAATATAGTTGTCCTTGATGTCAAAAGTGTTCACGAATAACAAATGAATAACCAGTAGATATGGTAGCAGGATGAGTTCAACAATGACAAAATCAGTAACATGGTTGATGACAAGGATTGATCGATTCTTTGATCAATCAGCATGAAAGAGAAGGCATGAATTAATCAATTAGATCATTGATATTTCATGAATGGAATATGTTTTAGAATAACCTTGTTGCAGGTTTCTGGATCAACGATCGATCATTGTAAGGATCGATAATAAACGAGACTTAAGTCTGTGCAGGATTAAATGGTTTAGATCATGGTAGGAGCAAATCCACGGTTGAAAGTTGATTTCGCAGGTTGGAGTTACATCTAAGATAACCCAACACTGCATAAGTTAAGTCATCCTCACGATTGTAGATCGTGTGGTGGATATTTGAAGGTTTTGGAGATCTACGGTTAATATGATTTTGTTGATTTAATAGCGAGGAGGATAAAAAGGGAGTTGGGTTGCGAAATCAGAAACTAATCGCCAAGATGGAGATCGAGATCAATCGACGAGGTTGATCGTGAAAGCAGATCAACGGTGGTCATCGATTCTGCTGGGAGAACTAGCACGGACAAATAAAATCATGATGTGTGCAAAATTCGAATAAAATCCTCCTTGTGATATTTGGAGTCCACCGTCGATGTAGATCTTATGGTCCTCATGGATTTCACAAATTCAACTAGCAGGTGAGTTAACTGCTGAGATGGGTGTGAAATTTTAATTCAAACAATTTTAATACATTTGAAGTCCATTGTTGATTGGTGGGGACCCTGATTCATTAGCGGTAAAGTCATTTTGTTGGGTGAAGTGAAAGGAGGTTAACACGAGCCAATATGAGCGAAATTTCATTAAGAAATAATTGACAACGTCCATGGTCCAGATCAATCGAGAGAAATGCAGAAGTCAATTTTGATTACTAATAACCCAAGAGATCTTAGCTACTAATAACACAAGACGATACTCACAAACACACCACACACCACTAAACACCGCCACTAAAAACCACTACACAACACTACACACAACCCCACACCTCCACACCACTAAACCACAAAAAAACACTCAACACCACTACACACCACCCCACTACACACAACCCCACACCTAAACAGCCCACCTCTCCTTTCCACACCACACTCACCACTGAACTAAAAGTGCTTTGACTAAAGGAATTACTGATGATGAAGTGAAGAAAAGAAAAGAAAAAGGAACACACCACACCACCACCACCACACCACAACACACCACAGAAGAGGTTATGGACAAGACAAGAAGGAATTACTGATGATGAAGTTAAGGACTTAAGGACTTAAGAAGTTAGAAGTTAAGGAACATAATGGATTATCTGATGAAGAAGTACTTAAGTTAAGGATTAGTTAAGGATTATCTGATGAAGAAGTAAGGACTTAAGAAGTTAGAAGTTAAGGAACATAAAGTTAAGTACTTAAGTTAAGGATTATCTGACGAAGAAGTTAAGTACTTAAGTTAAGGATTATTTAAGATCAACGATGGAGAATGATTTATGCATAAAGAAAAGGGAAGATCCACAAATCAGCAATTGATCATAGATCAACAGTTAGGATTGAATCCGCAATAAAATACATGGTGGGGAATGATGTTCGCATAAAGAAAACGGGAGATCCACAAATCCGCATTTGATTGTAGATCAACGGTTTGGAAAACATCCGCAAAATATCGATGGTGCGGAAAGGAGTCCGTCAGCGAAATACGGAAGGCGGAAAGAGGAAGGACAAAAGCGGAAGGAGGAGAATCGTGAAAAGACTTTGGGAAATGTCACACTTCTGCTACTTGAAATCCAAAAGATTGACAGTCCACAAAACATCCGCATAAGATCGACGGCATGGAAGAAAAATGACGGAAAGAGGAAATCTCAAAATGACATGTTGGAAAAGTCACAACCCCACAATCAGCAATTCGAAAGATCAATGGTGCAGAATGATACTCGAACGAGATCTACAATGCGAAAGGATTGGTTCGGAAAACGGAAATTATGGAATGATATTTGGAAAAAGTCACATTTTCGATATCCGATTTCCATCTCAGATCAACGGTCATGGAGAGCTCGAAGAAGATTAACAGTGTGGAATGATTAGTGCGAAAAATAGAAATCATGGAATGATATTTACATATCTGTTATCCGATTTTTATCAAGCCAATAAAAGACAATTTAACTATCAAGCCATAAAAGAAAAGAGGTAAGCTTTTGGTTTAGACAAGCATCTAAACATTATCCTAGTTTGATGTTCTTATGCCATTCAACATAGTAATCATTTTTATATTTTATTAGTATAATCTTAGAAGTTCCAAGATAGGTACATGCTAACAAATTTCATTATTTTATTTTACAGGTTTAAATGTTTATGTAAACATGTTTGTTATGCCCATGGTTATATCACCTAACAATGATAAAGTTTTATTAACAATTGAACTATGTATATTGGGTATAATATTTCATGCATAGGTATTCATAGAGTTTTGAACGAATTTCTTGTTCTTTGTACTGGCAAATTGGTTGACTTTAAAGTGATGGTGATAAGTGATGTATGAATCATTAACTTGCCACCTCTCAGACCATGCGAGATCATTCCGGACTCCAGCTGTCATAAACATACGAGTTGTAAAACCATAGAGTTTTTATGGTGTCTTGAATGTTATGTCAGTCATTTCGTTATGGTTCTAGAAGGTGTTAACAGTTTCTTTATCTCCTTTGAAGGCCCTCGACTAGTTGACCATGTTACTCCACTGTCTGTAACCATCAAAATCGGCCTTCATCACCATCTACACCATCTTATGCTTTAACCAGTCATGAATGGAGTTTGTAACTTTGCTTTGGTGATTAATGTGCATCATTTGAAAAACAAAAAGGTAACTGTAACTTCAACATTGCTCTTTTCTTTATACCAGGTCTTTTCTTAACCAGTTCACGGTTTAATTTCCAGGGTAATGTATTGTGTGTAGGATAACTATGCAATGGAGTGTGGGTGGAAAACTAGCTTTGAAACCTCGTTATTTGACTAGTAATACCCATGACATTAACTTGTGTGGCTCTTAAGGAGACAACTGGGTTTTTCCCTGCTCTGTGTTGGCTCTCGAAATGAAAGTGATATATTTGCTTTGGTATTTTATACAGTTGAAAATGTAAGGTTTTTATTCAACTCATGTGGAGTCGTAAACGACTGTGTCACTCTGTAATTTTATTTGGTTATAAACTTTTTTTTAATATGATAAGAACCTGTGAGGGTTTGATACTGCAACTCTATTATTTCTAAAGTGACTGTGTAAATTCCAGAATGTGTAATGAATCATTACTCGTGGAGTTTTGCGACTAGGCCACTTTCTTTTCTTTTAAAATATATATGTTGATAAAATAGCTCTTTTGTCATTTATATTTTGTAGTACAAACCTTCAACTAGTCTGACCCTGCAAGGGTTTTGTAGTTTACTTAAAATATTTTAATAGTTAATGTCGTGAGCCTCTACTCTGTCGATTTTTATTCTTGGGCATAGAAGCCACTCTAAAACATGATTTTGTTATTTTGATGGGTAAACAACTGGCATCATTGGGGTTTGTTCCCTAGACTGCTCGGTGTGTGATAGAAAGAACTTTGCTTGATATATAAGAGGACTTGGTTTCAATCTCTGCTATTGAATGAAACTCTTTGTATAAAATTGTTAGTAATGTATGAACTCTTGAGAGCTTTACATCCTTCTTTTGTTTTTAAAACTCAAACTGTAATATTGAGTTAATATTTTATTGCTTTTACTTAACAGTAAAAGGTTTTGGATATAAGCCACTGTCGTAGCGTTATTGTTGGTTTGATATTACGATGAAAGCTAAGGGACAAATCCTTGTAACACTTTTCTAGCTATGCAGCCATGATGTATTTGTAAAATATTTATTGTATACCATTATTTATTTGTTGTTTAACCTAAAATTACTGCGAAGGAATGGCCGTTGAGCCTATGTCCTTCCAAAATAGGTTTTAAGAGAGGGGTCGTAAGGCCTCAGTCAAAAAGTAATTCAACTGTCAAATAACTCTACAGGGTTTTTACTTAATTATTATTTAAAATATTGATTATAGAGTCGTTTATTCTTCACTAACAGTCCATAGGGTTTGGAAACACTTAAAAGAAAGAAATTTAGTTATGAGACTCTTTTCGAATTTAATTTTGTTTAGTTAACCATACTAGTTTCAAACAATAAAAGGTTAAGCCCTAAGGATTCCTCTAACTTTAATTCTGTAAGAGAAACACTATAGAAACAACACCAGTTTAATCGGAAGCCTGTAACCAGTGCTATGATTTGTCGATAATCTCAATTTGGTGTTTAATTAATAATTTAGTTGCTAAGAAATCGGACTTAAGATACCCTTAAGTAATCTAGTTTAGTTTTAATATGGTTCATTTAGAACTCTGGTTATTCTAGATTAATGCTAGAGTTTGATTAAGGAAATACAATTTGATCATAGAGAGATTATTGCAAACATAGTATTAAAAAGGAACTTGGATCTGTACATTTATGTTCTTATACAATTGGAAGTTAATGCATTTGAGAAAAGTAATACCTTAATATGTGCATAAAAATAGACTTTGCATTTATTTTCTGTTCCTATACTTGCATTGTAAATGCAAGTTTGGTTTTACTAATTGTTTATCTTTTGAAATAAGAGTTGTAGCTTGTATATTTAATTAAATATTACTTCTTCTAAATACCAGTCGTTGTAAACAATATATAAATATAGCACATCTATTTGTTGTAATAATGAACATACATAATTCTTTCATCATTCTGGTACTGTTACTCAAACATAATTTCATATCTTCCTGTACGAGAGTACATCACTTCGGTGAGAGGAAAAATACAGGAGATAATTTATCCTCATTTCTCTATCAATAACTTTCTATGCAAATACTAACTACTACAATAATTGAATAATTATCCATTAACTATAAACTCATTTTAAACAAATTGCAACTTTCTTAAACAGAAGTAAAACATTGTCATAATACAGATTAGAGTTGGAACCTGGATATGTTGTAGAAAAGGGACTAACACCCAAGGGAGACTGTTCCACCCAACATTTTTCTGAATCATCCGAATCACTTGCTCATGACCCCCGATCTTGTTCATTGAACCACTAGGACAAAGATCTTTGCCACACAACAAACTTCTACAACTTAGCTCTTAGTAGCATACTTAACTCAACAAATCACTTTAGCTATCCCCTCATCAAATTCTTTGTGTGCCTGAATTTTCAGCTTGCAGCAGTCAGAAATTTCATTCTCTCATAAATCAGAATGAGTGGTGAGCCTCCTACTGAATTTGATGGTTTATATAATATTTCCTAGGTCTTTGGGTCAGCTTTAGAATTTAATGAGCCACCAGCTCAGTTCCCCCTCTCAGGGAACATGACCATTTTTGGGGGGATTATGCTTTGCAACATCTAGAAAGTGAATGCTAGTGCTGCCACTTGTCAACCATCCTTCTACAGTTTCTCCTTCCTCCTAGTGGGTTAGTGAACGCTCATTTAACAATCTCCCCTGACTAGGTGTCTCATTTTATTAATTATTAAAATAAATAATTCTTGAATTACAGTCATCCTTGACCCACTTGGTCATAAACTTTACAATAAAAATTAACATAATGTTTTTTTTTGCTGAAATAAATCATAAATATTTATTTTTCAGTTTTGGGTATGTTACAAACACCCCCTCCCTTAAGCTCAACATCGTCCTCGATTTTGCATAAGTTATTCTGAGTCTTCTTGGAACAGAGCTAGATATGCCACCCGCATATCGCTCTCCAATTCCCATGTTACTTCATCTGGACTGAGGTGTTTCCACTACACCTTTACCTGTCTGGTGGTGCGATTCCAGAGAAAAAATTATCTCTTGTCAAGAATACAATCGGATTCCACCAAAAAATATTATTCTCGTTCTACCTAAATAACATTTATGTCACTTACATGAGTAGCATCATGTATATATTTTTTCAAAATAGAAATGTGAAAAACATTGTGTATCCTAAGATTAAGTGGCAAAGATAGTTGATAAGCCACTGGACCCACTCTTGTCAATATCTCGAATGGTCCGCAATACCTGGGTGCTAATTTAACACAACTCCCTAATTTAAAGAAGCTCTTTCTTGGTTTCACCTTAACAAACACATGCTCACCTACTTGGAATTCCTTTGGGATTCTTTTAAGGTCAACATTTCAGAGTTCTTTTAAGGTGACCAACATGACTATTTTTTCTGTCTTGAGCAGTTTTCAAGTTGCCTTGTACCTGTTTCATTGTTAGTTCCAATTCTTTTAACATACCGGGTCCTAACATCAATCGGTCTACTGGATTACTTCATATAATATGAGTGTTACAATTTCTACCATATAATATTTCAAAATGACTAAGCTTTGTTGAAGCTTGATAATGGTTAATATAAACAAATTCAACCAAGTGCAAATAGTCTTCCCACTTCTTGGGATAGTGTCTAACATACATTCGTAATATGTCTTCTAATATTTTGTTGACTCTTTCTATTTGTCCATCCATTTGCGGATAATAAGCAGTAGTGAAATTGAATTGAATATTTAATCATTTAAATAAAGTTTTCCAAAAATTACCAGTAAATTTAGGATCTCTATCAGAAATTATTACCTTTGGAATTCCATGTAAGCGAAATAAAAATAAAAGATAGTCAAAATTAATTAAAAAACAAAAGAAAAGATAATCAAAATTAATTAATTAAAAAACAACTATAATTATGATTATTAATACTTTTACATGTTTAAAAGTTAAAGTAAGAAATTATATTAAATTAATAAAAATAGAAATTGGAAAATGAGGAAAAAATTTACATATATAAAAACATTAAATATAAAAATTACATTTTTTTTTTAATTCCTTTAAAGATTGCAAAAAAGAAGATTAAGAATATTAATGATACTATTTCAATATAAACATACAGATTTAAGTTATATAAATTTTTTGAATAGATATATGTATATATATATATAAAAGAAACGATAACTATTCATAAATATTTTATGAACTTTCTAAAGTTCTTATAATGAATGTAAATTTAATTTAATTTTCTTATTTTAAATAAAGTAGTCAATAATAAAAATATAAAGAATTTATAGTCCAATCAAAATTCAATACAATAAAATTAATTGAATAAATAAAAATAAATTAATTTTGTAATCAAACTAATATGGTGAGGTTAAATATATTAACTAATATGATGAGGTGAAATATATAGTCTCTGCATGATTAATAACACTCATTCAGAGTTTGGCCCAGCATTGATTGAAGTAGCCCTCTCAATATTTAACTAAACCTGTGAACGATATGCGTTCAAGGATCGACATTTCAAGTTTCTACCTTGACGAACATGTAGACCCAGCGTTAGTTGGCCTTCGTAGCGAGTTGTTATACATTGAAAGCAGCTTGGAAATGTGACCGAAAGGCGAGGTGCTTGTGCTGTGCATTCCAATAAAGATTCTAGAATGTCCAACCTGGATTTTGCATGCACCGGTGCAGGCTGATACACAAAGTCGTCCCTGGTTTGATTTGACAGTTATTAGCTATCTACACAATTGAAACCTTAAGAACGGGGATAAAAATTATTTAGCTTGTCGTTGTCCATTTAATGCTAAAGCAAAGCTGTGTTGAAAACATGTGAGTTGTCAAACTTCTCTCTTTATTTTTTGTTGTTTTTTATTTATTTTTGGCTATGAATCTTCACGGAATTTTCAAATCTTGCAAAAATATTCCTAGATCTTACATAATGTGGGGTTTCCCAGGAATTTCATGTCACCTGATTACATTTTTGAACTTGAGACCACCCAACAAACAACAGAAATCACAAAATTTTAAATTTTTTTTGAGTTAAATTCACTAGATTTCGGCAACAGAAAAGTCAAAATCGCCCCTAAACAGCTCCTAAAACATTTGGATTTAAAGTTACTTAAAATCCAACTGTTTTTAACAACTCTGCAACAACATTAAATAAACTACTACATATTTAATATTCATAACTAACGACATTAAATAAGTGGCTACATATTTAATATCCATAGCTAACAACATTAAATGAACTACTACATACTCGATCGACGAATCACGTTAACTATGTAGAAGGTGTCATTTTTAAACTTCAACTCGGTAACATAAAGGGGAGAGGGCATCTCCTCGTGCAATCAAAAGAAAAACATCGAAACCTTCTTGAGGAGACGTGTAGTCACATTTGGACTTGACTATCTCCCACGCAGGCTTGGAATTGGCGAACAATATTCATTATGCAGCATAGCAATAAATGCTGTGGTGGCTGTAGTGTGGACCGTTGGATCTCAAACAGATTGAGATCCAACAGCTCACACTGCAGCAGCCACAGCATTTATTGCTCTGTTGCATGTAAAATATTTTTTGCCCTTGGAATTTCAGATTTCTATTGCCTGTTAAATCAAAATTTTATGACGGTTTTGGGTTTTTCCGATTTAAGTTTAGATCAAATTAATGAATGTCAATTTCTTTTAATTTATTATTAAAAAAAAATTTAAAATGTATTTCATAAATCAAAATATTATAAGATTTAAATTAACTTATATATAAGATCCCAACGGTTTGTGTTTTTATACTCTTGAAAACGCTCTCATTTGGTAAGGAGAGGCATTCTTATTTAGTGAAATTTAAAATTTCAGGGGGCTAAAACACACTGACATCACGGGTAATAACAAGGATTTATTATTACTCAATATTTGGTATTTCAGCGGATTTCTCCTCTGAATTAAGATAGCCAGTCATATAATTATGGATATCGTATGTGTTCCCTTTTTTAACCCAGAAATGTCAATCATCTTACCAGAAATAAAATGTGCAGTGTGACGTTTTAGCAGGAAGGATATTTATTATAGCCCACCCACGATATTAATAGGTTTACCATTGGCCATGTAGCAGCAAACATGTATTACAAATTATGACTGGAGATGTAAGATAGTACCTGTCAAATATATGTTTTGAAATTTTTACAAAACTTACATGTTCGACGTTTTAATTTTTTTTTATCCAATCAAACACGTTTTGAAACTAAAAATACGTTCGGTAACCAGTCAAATTCCAGGCCTGCTCCCACGCCACCCTGCCAACTTTTGTTATAAACGCACGTTTAGTTGGTGGGTGGAACACAGTGGTAAACGTTGTCACATAAACCACGAAGAGAACATTGATGTGGAACCTTTGCCTTTTCTTAGAACAAATCTTTGCACATCTTTCTATAGCGGCTCTTACACCTTTTCTCCAGTTGCTATCTTTTCGTGGAGAACAATATTCAACATGCAACAGAATAATAAATGCTGTGGTGGCTGTATTGTGGGCTGTTGGATTTCAAACAGGTTGAGATCCAACGGCCCACAGTGCAGCTGCCCCAACATTTATTACTCTGCTGCATGTAAAATATTTTTTGCCTCTTTTCTTTGGTATATTTAAGAGGCTTAATGGGTCAAACCCACGCCTTTTCTCAATGTGCCATATTCTTTTTCTTATTGGTCAAACCCATTTCCATCGCCATCATGATTACTTCATTTAAGGCCTTTTATTAATCATAGATTTATTTTTCAATGCAATAATTGAATTGTTCAAAACATATAACTAAATTAATTTATACTTTTTTAAATTCAGCATCACTAATAATAATGTAAATAGGGGTTTAACTAAGTTCATAGTTACATTTATTTTAAGGATGGACTATTATTTATGTTTTTGCAATGGTAGTTGTTCGAAATTAGAAATAACAAATATACAAAAATTTATAAAAAAATAATTGGTAGTTGATGAATGGATAAGTGGTAGTTGATGCATGAAAACACTTCATGGTAAATATCTAGAAGAATGTGAGAAATCAAATTAAATGGTTGTGCAAGTATCTTAGAATTTTGGGGTGGACTACCATCTATGTATTTTCAGTTATATATATATATATAACTAAAAAACGATGAATGAATAATTTGTAACTATTGAATAACTAGAAGAATGTGGGATATAAGAAAAAAATATTTAAAAAAAATTGATGGTTGATAACTTGTAACTTATGTATCCATGGACGGATAACATATAATTTGAGGTGGACTTGTAGTTGATATATAAACAACTTATAGTTTCATGTTATTTAACTTGTGATTTATGAATGTTCACCAATCACAAATTAAATGGTTGTGTTAATTATATTTTTAATAAAAATTTAATAAACACCTTATAACCATAAATGATAAACACATTACAATAATAATTTCACTTCTTATCCATAATGTTAAGTTAATTTTTTTTTATTCAACAAGAAAAACATATTTTTTCTCTTCATTAGTGAATCAAAAAGTACAATACTTTCCAAAATAGTTTGGAAACACTTGACTCTTTATATAGAAAAGATTAAGAATTAGAATTCAAAAGTGTTAATGGAGCCATAATCAATTTGAATATTCTTCACATATTCTTCCCAAATAAGAATCACTTCTTTTTTTCTAAAGTAGATTTTGAAAGTTTATGAGCAAACTATTTTGTTCCCTATACATATGATGGAAATTGATATGAAAATTTTTTAGTTCATTTCGGATCATGTTACACCAAAGCATTAAAGAAACCACTTTTATATTAAAATATCATTTCACCCATTTGATTGTGATCATGAAATCTCCACAAACAAGAAAAATCACAATATAAAAAATAAAGGCTAACAACTCTGCCTGCCTTCATATTTGAACCCTGGAAATGGTAGAGCTTCCTCTCTTGAAATTGTTAGAAACTCCTCTCTAGAATTTTCTCCTCCTTGAAAGCCTTTCTTAAATTGTTCCAAAGTTTTGAAATTATTAGTAAATTGCTCGAAATTCAATTCAGTTATCTTTTTATGTTTAAAATCAATAAATCAAAATTAAAAAAATAAATAATATAATCGAAGGGGGAGCTTTACTCTTAACTTCCGTGCAATCGTTAATCCAGATGATGTCTTTCACTAAAGACGCGATTAGATGTTTAAATGTTTATAGAAGCTGCTGAATCCTTCCTCTTTAAATGTAAATAGAAGCTGCTGAGCGCTTAATTTCGCCACGTGTGACTACCATAATCGCTCTTTCCACTACTTGAAGTATGGCATGTGGAAGATGATCTCACATTCTTTTAATATAATGATATATATTACGCCATATACTCTATTTCTTATTTTTATTAAACACATGAAATTCTTTAAATTTAATGGTCTACATTTCGTTAGTTATATTTAATGATGTATGTTTATTGCTTACTTTTAATGGTGTATATTTACAACCTGTATAATGTTTACTCAAATTTCATTTTTTTTTAACATAGGGTTTGATTTTGATCTCGCTACACACATTTTTTTTATCAATAGACACTTATAATAATTTATAATATATCTTTGTGGAAAGAGGTCAATTTTTTTAGTTGGTTTAAATAATTATAATAATTTATAATCTATTTGTGTGAAAAGTAATTTAGTTGTAAATTGATAATGAGGTTAATGATGAGCAACTAATGTGAGTTGATTTTCTTATTAAAACAAAATCTACCTAACAATAACTATTTGTAACATAACTAGTTGGTGACTAATAAAGAGCAAGCTTTTATTCCTGGTTAATGAGAAGGATCTTGGCCACTAACATTTTCTTTATTAAAAAAAGATTCCTTGTTGTGTAAAAAAAATATTATTATCTATTTCAAAAACCAATAATAATATATAACAAACATAGTCAAACTTTTGTTTACGTTTTGAAGCTGTCTACCACGTTTATGTCCTTATCCTGCTTTTTTTGGAATATAACCGAGCTGCTATATCATATTTACTTGGTTAGTTAACCTTAACATATACATGTCAGTAAAAACCCGATGAATACCTCATGAATATATATGGTTCAGAAATATTACTTAAACATAATCTGGTTTAGAACATTTAGATGAAGCATTCTTCCAATCCTTCATTGAGAAATAGGTAGCATGTGGAGCATATGCTTGTTTTTTGTTTTTATTATTATTAGTTTGGTATTTTTTTTATGTGAGAAGTGATTAGTAAGTCTGCGTTATTCATTCTATTCAAATATCAACCATGTGGGTTTTTTAAGTCAATAAAACTGAAAGACGAGTTGGGTATTGGAAAATTAGTAATAGGGGATGAGAGTTAGGGAGGTTGGGCATTTGCAATGGTGGTTGAGAGTCTAAAACTCGATAGGATTTTTCTAGGATATACTCTTTTTCTACATAATTAATATCTTGATTGCAATCTAAGAGTTTTAATCGTGGGGATTTCCTATCCATTAAAACATTTTAGATCAATGTGAAATAATTCAATATGGTTGTATCAATCAGGGTGTCAGATATAATTATTAAGATGACATAAGTAGATCAAAAACACTAATTGCACCAAGAGCAGAGAAGCACATTATGAGAGAGATGTTGTATTTGTCAATGCTACCTAAAAATAAAAATAAATAATTAAAAAATATTCATTTGGACTAATAAAATAAAAAATTAAAACCAACATAGATCCATGTTAAGCATGGATCTATGAAGCATCAAGAGAAATCAAATTTCTTGAGGTATGAATTATTTATGAATGTCAATTTTTATTTTTTTACACCACAATAAATTAGATCTGTCTTAGTGCTTGATAAATCTAAGTTTAACAAAAATTTATACTAATACAATTATAATACAAGTATACTTACAAAGATCTACATTTTAAACTTGCTTATTCAAACAAAACAAAATTTTGTCTAGATAAAATTTATAAAAGCATGAAATCATACTCATTTCATATTGCATTATTGGTGATTTCGATGCTATAGCAATTTGGGTGCTTGAGAAAGCGACTGAACTAAACATAACAAGAAGGTTTGAGGATTTTTTTTTGCTATAAGAGAAGAGAAATGAAATTCAAATGACACCGTACGGAATAATTTTTTTTCAAGCATTACTGAATAAAATTTGGTGGGTTAATCTTAACCTTACCGGATCTGCTTGAACCAAAAAGGAAACAGAATCTTGTTTGCACTCTTAAACTATTCTTTTAACTTCCTGAAACAATTTCCAAATACCTAGTACCCTTTTTCTATTTGAATACAAGTTCATTACCCAATCAACAACACAAGATGTCCCAGTTACAATTTGCAAAATTGCCAAGCTGGTTTATGTTTTTGAGTTGTCTAAACATGGAACATTTTGACCAAAGAAAGCCTTTAACTAGGCAGGATGTGGTGGATTCTGTAGACATCAACGACAGGGTGAAGATTCAGGTGGAAGAAGTAAACCAGCAGTACGAGGATTTCAAGACCAAGACAACTGAATACACTACTTCCAGCTGACGTGGCTCGAGGGTGAGCCACAAGATTGTGTTGGGGGGATGTTGGCAGACAGTTTTGGAGATAATTAGTTGCGCAGTACCAAAATTGTTGCGCAAAGTCAAAGTTGTTGCGTAAGGTAGAAGATGGCCTGCTAGGCAGTTTGTTCACATTTTGTATATTGTGGTCATATTTTGTATATTTTGGTCATTATTTTGTATATTTTGGTCCAAGTAGTTAGGAAGTTGACTTAAGTGGACCACATTATAAAAGGAGAAAGCCTATAAATAGATCTAGGATTGCAACCTTAAGGAACTTCTAAATCAATATTGGTCTATATTTGGATCAACATTGAGCATATGTGATCTGTCTTTGATGCGAGATCTGAATTGAGGAACTGTTTTGGGAACCTGTGTTTTGATGCAAAGTTAATATGACGTGATGAAGATTTGAGAGAAACGTTGTGTCTTCTTAATTCTTCTTGTTTTCCTGTTTTCTTGCAATGTGATGTCGATGAATATTTCATTATGATGTTTATTTCTGAATGATGCAATGCTTTCATATGTTGAACATAGTTATGTTGGTAGATATGTTTATGCATCAATATTTCTACTGCGATCTGAATATGTTGATGTGATATGATGGTATGATGCTATGAATGTATGAATTAATGCTTGGATCTGCTAAGTAATGATGCGATCGTTTGAACAATAGATGTGCAATCCTCCTTCTTACCGTGAAAAATTGGTTCTGACAGTTCTCCCTGGAACATCTCGGGTGAGACCTCATCTGCTCTGCAGGTGTTGCTCGACAGGGTAAAACCTGTATGGGCTGGTGCTCAGGGAGATCACTGTGATTAGGGGAGTCGACAAAGAGTGAACCCTTATCAACGGATTTGTGTTAACAAATAGCAATAAATTTCTTTCATATTTGCCTAAATGTTATTGATAATTTTTCAATTAGGAAAAAGAGTGCATCAATGATACTGTCCCTTCTTCAAATAATATGGTTAATGGAACTTCCATTATGCCTCATTTGCTTCCACCACATCTATTGCAATTTCTTTTCTGCTTTCTGCTCTTTCCTTCTCTTCTTTAGCACTGGCACAGGGACTATGCCACCATGTGGCTTTTGTATTATAATGAGTTGTAAGATGATATTTAAATTAACATTGGAATATTGAAAAATAATAATATAAAAGCATAGTATGTAGAGTTTTGAAAAATTTAACATTATGAAATTATTTATATTTTAAAAGTTAAATGAACAAAAAATGAAATTTATCAAACTTAAAGTAACAATCAAACAAATAATCTTATAATATTTTATAATTTTCTTTCATTTATATCACTATTTACTCATTCTGATTCTCTTCACCATCATAAAAATACTATTATCATTTATCGATCGTGACTATTTTATTCAATACAAACTTGAACCTTGTTAGAGTTGTTTACATATATAGGAGGTCAGTATACTCCATAAAAAGGTGATGGTTTGGTTTGGTAAACAATAGGTAAGTTTGGTAATTAGGAACTGGTAATTTGGTGTATGTTGCTAAAAAGGAATATGGCAAGGAATTGGTTTTAGCTACAAAGATCTTCTTGTTGTGACAATTCGACATACTGATGAGACTCTTGATCAAGACTACGTTAGTTTTGCATTTACCAATTGAACTAGGTTTACACTAATCAAGGAAGTTCTTGTTATCACTACTAAGTATCTTGGACTACATAAAGAGAAACCTCTACCAAACATGATCTTGTGGTTGTTGTTCAAATGACTTAGGGAATTTGATTTCAACATTCAGTTGTGACATAGGCTTCTTTTGACATCCATTCAGTTGCATAGAATGGATTTCTTGAAAGTATCCCACTTCACTACTTTTAGGTTTTTATTTATTTTTTCTATACTTTAAATATACATGGTCAGCTATGATATTCTGAGCTCCAAGTGTGTTTCCAGAATATTATGCAATGTTCATAGGAAAAATACATATTCTTATTATAGGTGCACAACTAGGTTAAGATACATATTTTAATGAAGCCCTTCAGCAATGTCAAATTCTACCATAACCTTCACCACCATTTTATTGAATTCATGGAGCGAATTTTTGTCAACTCTGATAAATTTTCCAACATCATTTGCTAGAACTTCCAAGACATTTTGCGTCCAAATCTCTAGAGGGAAACTGGGTAACAGTATCCATAAGTGTCTTCTAGTTTGTTTCTCTGGTAGGATTAAAGGACAAATGACATTGTTTTAATAATAGAGAGCCTTCATTATAGAGCCATACCTTGTTGAGAATAGTCCCACTTCTTGCAACCAGTGTTTATTTACCCAAGTCAATAACTCATTTATGTTGAGCTTAGCAAACTCCACTGTTCCAACTATCGCCCATTTTGAAAGCATTTCGACCCTGTCAGCATTAACATCAACCCCCATCTCAAACCTTGCTGAACCTTCATTTACCTCGTATGCCTTGAGTCGCCGTCTCAACTGTGCACGATCTCCGGTCAATCGACTGTTTTTTCCTTTCTCTTTTCCATAAGAACTTGTCTCCTTTGAATATGTCTGAGAAAAAGCTTCAGTGCCTTGAGCAGAGAGCAAATAAATAGGGTTTAGTCTTGATTTTGTCAGATCCATCATGTGAAAAGAATGGTCGCGATTTTTTAGTACATCCACNTGAGAAAAAGCTTCAGTGCCTTGAGCAGAGAGCAAATAAATAGGGTTTAGTCTTGATTTTGTCAGATCCATCATGTGAAAAGAATGGTCGCGATTTTTTAGTACATCCCCCTGCCATGAACACATACAATTGTCACTTCAACAAATTCGATCTAGAGATTTTAAAAAGAAACCTTCCACACTTCAAAAGACAATCTTGACGGACTTTTAGAAGCCCCTTTTTCAACCATGTTTGGAATTTAGCCAAAATCCCCACTTCTGAAAACCAAAGGCCAGATCAAAAGTCACCGAAAAAGAAGAACCGGAGTAAAGATTTAAAACCCTAAGTTCACTAGCATAAGCCCTCTTGCAGCAAAATCCTAAATAATTCATACTTTTTTTTACTTGGTAGATACTAGGCTAATTCATAAGGATTAATGAAACTCCAAGTTGCTCAAGCAATAAAATAGATTTTATTACCATTTACTATAATTTTAAACCTTTAAAAAAAAATTAATTTAACATGTTGTACAACATTTAATAATAATTTAAATTTGTTTTTAATAAGAAAAGAGGATTTCAACGTCACTGATAAACAGAGATGATCAATAGCTCATTACCATAGTGGTTATGGATGGGTTCCACGTGTATTAAGGTGAATGAATGAGATTTGGAAATATAAAATTCATCATTATACCATGGAAGAGCCATCTCCGTAAATTTAATATGTAGAACTTGGAATGGAAGTGAATCCACCCATGCGGAAAATTGAGATGCATAGAAATTGTCCTGAAAAAAGTGCTGAAATTGGATTCATCTTCACGGCATGGAATCGACCCCATTTCAGTGGGACAACAAAATTGGTCACTTCTATAATAATTAGTATATTTATTCAATCAATGCAAGATAAAGAGAAGAAAATTAATCTACTAAATTCACCTCGAAAAAAAATGTGATATATAGATTTTATTAGAAAAACAAAATTATGGTGAAGAATCTTAACTACTTATGAAAAAATATGATTGGATTGTTATTAAATCAATATTGCAATCAATGTTAATGTTAAATGTTCTTTTTAAAACCAAAATATATATATATATATATTATACTAATAGAATTATAATTATGGATACTCATATACTTGTCATAATTAATGTAATTGTATAAAAACTAAAATGCATACATATCTATACAGAAAAATGTATTCATATTTGTTATACAGTCAGAATTAATATAGATACTAGTATATTTGTTAACATAATCAATGCAATCATATAGAGATATTGTCATTTGTGAAGGACAATATAACCATGGTACATATTTGTGTAGAATTGCAAGACACTTTGTTATTTTGAAAATGTTCTTTTTTAATACAAAAAGCTTACACGTGAATCTATTATTTTAACAATAAATTTAAAAGCATTATAGATTTACATATAAGATAATAGAAATATTTTTTTATCAACATAATATTTAATATTTTTCTTTCATTTATGTTATTATTTATTCATTGTCATCTTTTTACCATCATAGAAATATTATTAACACTTTAAAGGTTATGACTATTTTATTCCTTACAAACTTGAGCATCTATAGATTTGTTTACATAGGAGGTTGGTATACTCCATAAAACTGTGGTGGTTTGTTAGGGGATATAGCCAACACCCAACATGTGGCTCTCTCCCAAAAGATAAATATACCAACAACTCCCCAAATTCCAATCCCCACTCCTATCCCCAAGGCTATCAATGACATATTTTTATCTAGAGCACTTAGCCATCCCACTTTGATATTAGTATTGTTGCTTCTATTGCCAATTGTTGTTATTGTCCTTTCATTTTCATTGCAACTATCCAAAGGACATCCGTATAAGCATTTATTCCTTTGAAATGAAGATGCACTAAAAGTGGAAAATTGTGTCCCTTGTGGGATTGGCCCACAAAGGTTATTAGATGAAACATCCAAAACCTCCAATGCAGATATTCTAGAGAGTTCTTCTGGGATTTGTCCATTCAATTGATTTTTTGCCAAGTCCAATTGCTCCAAAGTAGATATGTTACCAAGAGATGCAGGAATTGTCCCTTGTAATTGGTTCATAGATAAATTCAACAATCGCAAGCCCCAAAGAGCTCCTATGTTTGCAGGTATTTCCCCGGTAAGCTTATTACTAGACAAATCAATTAATGTGTTTGTGGACTGCACATATTTTATAGTATACTCACTTCCTTTCATGTTAATCATTAGATCTTCATAAATTTGAGGATCTTCACTTGAAGTCTTTCAAGATGTAATGGTAATTTTCCATAGAATTTATTGTTGGATAAATCCAACACATGCAAAGAGGTGAGTTTTGTTATCCATTTAGGAATACCACCTGACATGTTATTGTAAGCAAGGCTTAAAATCTTGAGATTAAAATGTGCCAAGTAATGAGGAAGACCACCTGTCAACCCATTTTTTCGTAAATCCAAAATTAAAATGCTGGTACAATTGGCCAAAGATGTTGGTAGAGTGCCAGAAAAATTGTTAGAATGAGCAGAAAAATAAGACAAACCAATACAATTACCAATGGCCTTAGGAATTCGTCCCTCTAAATGATTTTTTGATAAATCTAAATAGGTAAGCCCAGCCAAACCACTAATACTATGAGGAATCCTTCCCACGAAAGAATTATTTTGCAAAAATAATCCATAAAGTTCTTTTAGCTTACCTATATTATGCGGAATATATCCAGTCAAATTGTTGTTCGCTAAGTTAAGGTTTAGTACTGAAGTCGATTTCGTAATGGCTCGGATGGTTCCTGTAAGGTTATTATTGTTTAGGCGTAGATATAGTAATTTACTCGCCATGGGAGGGATATAACCACTCAATGAGTTGCTAGAAAAGTCAATATCTTCCAATTGACTCAAATTACCAACTGTGTGAGGGATATGGCCATTCAGTGAGTTTCCGGCAAAAGAAACTTGGACTAAGCTTTTCAAATTACCAATGGATTGAGGGATATGACCTGTGAGCTTGTTGCCGGCGAGAGACAAGGAGCGCAGTTGTCTTAAATTTGTAATGCCTTCAGGAATTTGTCCACTCAGATTATTGCCGGACAAGTCGAGATCTTCCAACTTGAGCAGACGACCGAATTCTGGTGGGATTGGACCACTCAGATTATTGTAACTGATATCCAACACTTGGAGCGAACTGCAGTTGCCCAGAGAAGCTGGAATACTTCCACTCAAATATGTCTGGAATCGAGCCAGACGACTGCCAGACCAAGAGTCAGGCATGGAGTTAGCCTCGATACGAGACAAGAGGAGATGTTCCAACTTCATCAAGCCACCGACTTCTGGTGGTATAGTCCCCGTCAAGGGGTTATATTGAAAATTGATCAGTTGGAGGCTTGTACAATTACGCAATGATTTCGGAATAGGACCCTCCAGCAGATTAGTGCTGAGGTCAAGACTTCTCAGCGCTTTGAGCTGCCCAAACTCGGGTGGAATTGTTCCTGTGAACGCATTAAAAGAAAGATCCAAGGTGCTTAATAAGGAGAGGTTGCCAACAGATGGCGAAATGGTACCTTTCAATGATGCTTCAATCATTATTCCATGGAGTATAATGGAAACTACTCTTTTCGTGTGATGTCTGCACGAAATACCGTACCAGTGGCACACGTTATTTGAGTTATTAGCCGTCCAATTGGAGAACCATCCAAATGGATCGTAGGTAATGGCATTTCTGAAGCTCAAAAGCGCCTCCACGTCCCTTTTCTCACGATCAGCTTCGTCCATTCGTTTCTCACGCCCATTCGCAACAGAATCGTCCCAAGCACGTTGAACTGAAGATAATCCACCCGTCTGGTCAGTTGAGTAATTAAGAGTCGTCGCGACAAAACCAAAGCACACAAAGTACATGATCACAAGAACAACGCATTTAGGATCCATCTCTCGTCCTTCAAACCCTAAGGCTATGGCTATGAGTTGTGTTCTTTATAATTACCATGAACTATATATATATATATATATATATTCACAACAGTCTGTGATATAAAGTTCCCACTATGGAAGCGATTTGAGTTGAGAAAGACAATGAGAAAATTACCAAGAAAAAGGTGCGACGAAGAAAGTGGCGGAAAATTCGGAGATAGAAAAATTGCCCCGAAAAAAGTGGGATAACGCGACCGAAATTGGATATTCTTAGAACAAGAAATTGATCCGAGGAAAGTGCGCTAACAGAGATGAAAAAAGTAGTTGAAAATTGGTAGGAGTATAAAATGATCCGAGAAAAGTGGGCATCACAGCCGAAGAAAGTGGCGGAAAATTGAGATGCATAGAAATTGCCCCGAAAATAGTGGGATAAAGTCGCTGAAATTGGATTCATCTTCACGGCAAGGTATTGACTACTCGATTTCAGTGGGGCAACAAAATTGGATTCTTCTTCACAGCAAGATATTGACTCCTCGATAAATTTGGATTCGCCGGCAAGATATTGACTCGATTTTAGTGGGGGCAACAAAAGCTATGAAAGAGGAGCAAATTCGAAATTCTTTTCGAAAAATTATGATTTGGTTTTCTTTTCCTCCGATTTGGTTTGTCAATTTACATTTACAATTATTAAAATTATTGTTGTATTTTATGAGGAGGAACACTTCAACGAGCTTAGGAATTGAACTTTGACTAGTGGCCTGAACACAACTAGAGTCCAACAAGCTGAACTAGTCATTAAAGTTAATGTTGATTTTTTGTTTATTCTTTTCGGGGTATATCAAAGTTAACGATGATTTTCTTTTTTACATTATTAATATAATTTAACTCGCATACCCTCAAAGTGGGGGTAATGAAACACCGAGGGTAATGAAACACCGAAGAGAACTTCAATATGTTTCAAAAATAAGAGAAAGTTGTGTGTATATAATATAAGTTTATGTGATAAAAGCAAGTCTAGGAAAATAAGTTACATCAAACTTCTAAATCCGCGGAAATGAAACCCCCCCACAAAATTCAATATGTTATAAAATGAGAGGAAGTTGTGTGTATCTAGAAAATATAATTTTATGTGCTTGAAAGCTTATCTATAAAACTAAAGCTTTATGTGTTGGCACATCTCTATGACTGTAACAAGCTCACAAAGTGTCAAATTTATAAAGCATCTGTCATGAATTCACCTATCTTCATGAAAAAATAGGACATTAGATGTTGCAATGGTTGCAATAGGAAAAATCTACAATTGTATTTTTTATTCATTTATGGTAATTAATCACAATGTTAAACTATTGTAAATAATTTAATTTGTGTTAATTGAAATGCATTATCAAACTTTATTTGTGTCTAGATGAACTGGGGAGTCTTATGGTAATTGTGCACGATTGTCTCTTACTAACTAATAATATCACCAATACATACATTTCTTGATCATTCAATCAATAATTCAAAACAATGTCCAAAAATGTCTCAAAGTGGTTTGTGGTGGGTCTATCGCGATGGATACAAATTATAGATCTAGTTAGAAGCATCTACTTTGATATTGAAGGCTTGATTAATGCTAGTTAATGTGAGGAGAAGAGCAACCACTATCCAATGTTTAATCTCTTTGAACACTTTTGATGCATGACCCTCCAGCTGAAACATAGGTGTGATTCAACCTGTTAGGTGGATGTGCTACATGGGAAAGATGCACGGTAAAATCTCTTAGGTAACTCACCATTCTCATGAAATCTAACAAGTGATGGATATTGTTCAATGGTATCAAATCAACATGGTTAAAATATTCCTCAATTTAATGCTCAATCCATTTTGCTTCTAACATAATCTAAGATAAATGTGTTCTTGTTGCTTAAATGTACATTTATTTATGTTGATCAATAATTTTTCTCCATGCAACACTACAAATACTTGGTTTATGGTGTAAGTGATCCTATTAGGTAAAACATGTATGTTTCTAAGATGCAAGATCATGAATGAATTAAGACAATATCAACACTTCATTTGGCATCCTTGTAAAAGTTGTAGGGGCATGAATATGGCCAAATGACATCACCATTCATTTAAATGGTCCTTGTGATCACATATTGAAGGTTGTCTTGCACTTATTCTCCAGTTGTAGGAATCTAGTGGCTTTAACCAAACTTGAGGTCAATCTTACTAAAGAATTTCACTTCTAGAAATTAAATGTAATAGGCTATTAACGTGTGACAATACATATCAATTTTTAAAGGTGATACTATTCAAGTCACATGGAATCTATGTTTCAAACTAATACAATGTTAGGGTCATAAGGCTGTAGTGAGGAGGAGTGTATGTGCCATCTATCCAACAAATCTTGATTTTGCCCCTTAATTTCTCCATTTTTGAAGAATGAAGGCCTACATAAAGCCTTGTTTGGCATAACAACTTTATGTTTCAAGTCGATCCCATGTTCAAAGACAGTAACCAAATCCACAAGTGAGTGTTGAAACAAATTCTTAATGAATATGTCTCTTCAATTCGATCAATCAAGTATGCTTTGTCAAACTCTCAACCCTTTCATTATCAATAATGAACCAAAGAATATCCAAAATAGGCATTTAACTAGGCATTTAAAGAATATCCAATTTCTCATTCTAAGAATAGGCATTTAACTAGTTCCATAGTTGTTTTTATTTTAGAATCTAGATGGACTACTACTTATGTTTTTGCAGGTGGTAGTTGTTCCAAATTAGAAATAATAAATATACAAAAAATGATTAAAAAAAATTGATAATTGATGAATAGATAAGTGGTAGTTGATGCATGATAACTTATCATTTTGATGCATGTATATCCACGCTCATCAACCAAAAATTAAGTAGTTGTGCAAGTATTTTGGAATTTTGGGGTGGACTACCATCTACGTTTTTTCAGTTATTTATATATATATATATAGGGCTGATGCAAGCTAATG
Source organism: Pseudotsuga menziesii (assembly GCA_001517045.1). Lineage (NCBI taxonomy): Eukaryota > Viridiplantae > Streptophyta > Pinopsida > Pinales > Pinaceae > Pseudotsuga > Pseudotsuga menziesii. The sequence goes on along the minus strand of LPNX010150863.1, from coordinate 25,198 downwards.
ATGGTCACTTATGACGCTTTCGTTGCAATGGACTTCCGGAAAAACAAAAATCTGGGTGTTAAAAATCAATATTAGAGGTACCTACACAACTTTTTGGAATATGGCGTAAGAATATGAAACGTGGAAAATCGGATTACATTCTGAACTATATAACTTTTATTTATGGAAAATAAGTATAAATCCCAAAAAATGAGGTTCTTCTAAGGTTGGTATGTTATTTTTTTCCCAAAAAATAATGAATATCTTTGCGTTGGTCCACTCGTTTGGTATGCAAATGGTGGAATTTTTTGGAAAACATTATATAGAGTTGTAGATAACAGGTGTGTCTAGTGCAGCGTTATTTTTCCACATTTATTTATGTTATATATATATATATATTTTAAATTAAGGAAGTCAGTGACGCCCTAAAATGACAAGGTCAAGCGTTGGTCCATGACATCTTGGTCTTAACATAGTCAATGAACGATATTTTTTTTAGGATGTAGGTTTTTGTGTCTTCTTGTGCAAGTTCTTTTCCGTTTTCTAAATAGGCGATCCAATCAAAAGTTATAGCCAAAGAAAATAGCCTACCTTTTGTGTTAGATTGGCCTTAGTCCATTTAAAATTAAATAAACAATAGAAAAAAATAATAGATTTAAATAAAAATTACATATTCAGAATCTACATACAGAGTTACACAAGTGTGTGAATTTTCATTAGCAGTGGACAAGAATGGCATATGCAAAATCATGCATGAAATAGGAGAAGTGGTACACAACATGTTTTATGTCATAAGGCAGTCCAAACCACTTGCTTTGGCAACCCGAACCTAAAACCAAAGCAGCCACTTCATCCACCATGTAGGTTGGAAAAAAGGTGCCCACCAAAATTCTAAATTTAAATCACGTGTGCGCGTAGTTTAAAATCGTAACGTGCACGCACTAGAAGTTCGGTCATGCTTCTAAGTGCGTACACGTTAAAGACGCGTGCGCGCATTTATTAAGTTAAAATTTTGTTTTGACTTTATTTTCAAGCATTTGCAATGGAATGATGATGATGAACAATGATGATGAGGAGGAAGAGGATGATGACAATGATGATGATGAGGATGATGATGATGATGACGGCGATGATGATGATGATGAACAATGATGGTGATGATGATGATGATGATGAGGATGATGATCACGATGACTATGACTATGATGACGATGATTATGAGGATGGTAATGATGATTACGACCAACATAGATCCAAATCCTAGGCTCTATCAAGCACCGAGAGGGATCAAATATTTGGAGGTGCAAACCTCTTCTTAAGTATTGCACTCAACTATCAACTTTGGTGTGATTGAGACCAAAAGACACATCTTTTTATTTATGGCCCACATATAATATTTTTATTATTAATATTTAATACTATTTATGGCCGACATATATTATTTTATATTATTTTATAAAATACTTATATGTGAACATTTAAGTTACTAAGTAGATGTGAACATTGTAATATTTAATTAATTAACTATCGTTAGTTAGAAATTGTCATATGAGAATTGTTGTGATTAATATAATGGTATTGTTTAATTGTTTAGTAATATTGTTAAGCCCTCAAGGTTACTCTGTTTATATGAATAAGGGTACTGTGTTTGTGTTAGAATACTCAGGTGATAAATAAATGATTAAAAAAATTATTAGTTCACCATCTATTATTGTTTAATTATTATTATTACTTACTTAATATTATTTTAATACTATTAATATTATTGCCTTAACGTGATGATATAAACAAAAAGTTAAAAGATTGATTAATAAATTATTAGTATTGCACACAACTATCAGCTTTGGTGTGATTGCACAGCAACTGCGCCACACCCAAGAGAGAGTACAAGACCATGCACACTATATGCTCTAGGCCCCTGGGAAAAATATACAATTGGTGGTCTGCTCCTCAAATCAAATCCCTTGGTCTACTCAAAATATGGAGGTATATATACATGTGGATAGTAATCGAAAATCTGTTAATTTCCTTATAATAAAAGATATTGGTATACAATTAGGGAATCATTTATCCTTAGATGCATATGACTCTTGATATTCTGGCCATTTACATCTAGTTAAAAAAAAATAGTATAACCCATAGTAGGAAGTTCCTAGATATGTCATCAAAAATATATAAAAATAGAGTTGAAAGATGAGAAGAAGGCATGGAATGAGTACTAAAGCGATATCTCATCCAAATCATGTCAAGGGTCTTTGTTTCCTAAACAAGAGGTTCCCTGATCTATTTGGACATGCTCTATAATAGTTATCGCATGTCCATTTATTGTTCCGAGGAGAAGTATACTCCTAAAAAGTAAAAAAAAATAACATTGCATCAAATGAACATGATAAACCATACCTCATATTCTTCAAGCTCATGACATTCAATGATAACAACACTTGGGATAGCTAATAGACGAGGGAAAAGGAAGTCTTGAGCTTCTTCCCATGTTACCGTCAAATCTATGGCATTTTCATCATCTATCTGTAACCTTTTTTATTTTGCGCCAAGATTATGGTTTTGCATTTTATTCCAAAACGATAAAGATTGGAAAGATGAGCTTTCTTTTGATTTGTATTCTTTCCTATATAAACTAAACCCAACATTTGAAACATGGGACGTGAGAGCCTTCATGAATGATTTTTTTTGTATTTCGCTTTATGGAATGAAGTGGGATCTCAGAAATTTCACTATCTGCGGACGTGTTCTCATAATGCCAATATCACACCCCATTTGTTGAAGGTTGAGCTTATTGTCTAGATGTGAAATTTGAGGCCTTTTGAAAACCCCTAACTATCTGTCCTTCTGGTTCAAGCTTACTGTATCACCATATGGTAATTGCATGGACTGTATATAGGATGTCAATCCTTCTAACACATTCATTCGACTATGTTTGTTTTTAAAATGGGCCTAAATTGAAGTAAAAAACCTAATCCTTTGTATTAACATCTTGAGTTTTCAATGGTACTCCTTCTGGTTGTGATATTGGTGGAAAATAAGCCATTTGGCACAACTTATACAAAAAACCTTATGCTCTTTAACTTTGCATATCCGTGTGCCCTCAAATCCTCCAAAGATACCAATGCTCCCATAGTTAACATCTATTTTAACTCAGACAACCCACTAACGTGAAGAATTCTAAGATATGTTCCCCTTATGCTCTTCAGTTTCACATACTCGTCTACCCACAACAACTTTATAGTTGTGTGGAGCGCTGAGACACTGTGCTAACATTAGTTGAGGAATGGTCTAACGAATTATCACTGGAGAAGGAAAACTCAGCAAAAAATCATCAAGTTGTTAGACAACTCTTTTTAAGAATTAATTTTGTACATTTATAAAGGACAAGGTGCATTTAAAAAATCATTTTTTCACAATATAATATGAAAAACTAAAAATCCGTTAACCGAATGAGAAGAGCAACTTCCTTTCGACTGTCAATCATGACATAAATATTTGGATAACGAAACCTATAATGTATTTTGATAGTTGTAAACAATATGGTGTCTGTTGAAAACAATATTTTACCAATAAACAAAGATTGGATTTATAGGCCTAGTTTGGATTGACAAGCCTCACGGTAGCAACTTTACTTTACATCTTGCAATTTCAGGAGAATTACAGTACACACACTTCTTATTTGAATGCAATATGTTTCATTCCAATGGATTCACAGCAGCTGTGAAACTCCTTAGCTTAGAAATGCTTAAGAGATGATCACATAAGAATTTTGAGTGAGATGAATGGAATCGAAGAATACATATTTGGACGTGTCAGTAGATGTAAACGGTGTCCCGTCGTTTCATAAGTAACCGAATTTCATGGAACCAGTGCCACAACAAGCTCTTTCTGTTACTTCAAATCTTTCAAAATTAACACCCTCCAATCAAATCAATCAAATCAGAGTACCGAATTTATACAAAGAGGTTTAGAATTAGGATTCATCCAAAATTAAAATAATATATTATGAAAAGCATTTTCTAGCATTTTTACACCATAAGTAAATAGAAGTAAAAAGTAAATATTAATAGTCGACCTTTAAATGAGGAACGTTACATCTCTCTTGTATTCGGAAATAATATTTATAGCTGACATTTACATGACTCATAATATTTATAGTCGACATTTACATGAGGAATGTTATGGAACGTTACCTTACAAGATCTTCCCCATATTGTTGAAACTTGCAAGTTAATTAGTATACATTGTTCAATAATATCAAAAAAATATAATGTTGAAACCCTGAATCTGCAATTAACTCTATCAATTGGAAGCATTATTTCAATTGAGTTATGTTACATTTTGTGGTCATGACCTCTAATTCAACTGCAGGTGGGCTGGGGCATTTTCTGCAACTGGTTAATATTGTGAAAATTTTCGTCATCTAAAATCAACAGTAGAATTTGCAATGAGGATAATAATGAAAGGGCTTGGTAGTTTGGGCAAAATGACAGTAATGCAATCTACATAGAAAACTGAAGAATTCAAAATGAGAGTAATACAATCAAACACAAGAGATACGTTGCTGGATCGTTTTCTGCAGCCTGATAATTTTCTGAAAAGCTTCGTCATCAAAAATCCACATTAGAATCTGTGACGAGTATAAGGAAAGGTATTAGAAGTTTGTATACTGCATATTTCTGTTTAAAATTAATGAAAAAACATAAACATTCCATTTCTTTAGCTAAATGAATGCCAACCAATCACCAATAATTTTCTATGATGCAAGCTCGTTCTAAAATATCAAGAACAATACCACCCAGGAGATTTAGTGTGGAAATTCTCCAACAGCGTGTAAATCAAGAAGCAAATACTCCTCTATAGATACCTCCTGCTATTTAGGTTATATGTTTATTGTGCCGACGTAGACGATGGTTCCATTCCACATCATTAGCAATTTGTCCTTGAAGGGCCTCAACCCGCACAGAGAACTTACTATGAATAAATGCGTAGAAGGGTACTATCAAATAAATCTTGACTTTTTCTCTCCGTAATCTTAGTATATAAATTCCTAACTTTAGACTTATATCCATGAGATTTCAATCTTGAATAGCCGAGCAGAATTCTATTCGCAGAAATGTTGGTTCGAGGCAGCATAATTCGAATATCTAAAATGTCGATGAAGGCTACATTGTCGACCGATCGTTTCG
>LPNX010150863.1:7527-17527 GCA_001517045.1 Pseudotsuga menziesii | reverse complement strand
ATGATGATGAGGATTATGACTATGATGATGATGATGATGAGGATGACTATGATGATGATGATTATGATGAAAGCTGAGCCTGAGTTTAGTGCATAAATTTGAGTCTGAGCTTAGTGCAGGAGCTCAGCCTCCTTTTAGAATGAATTTTTGGCACTTTTTCTGATATGATGGAAAATATATTTCATCTTGAATTAGTTATCCCTTAGGTTCCTCATGGGATAAGTCGTCTCGGTTCATCTTGTGCTCTCTTTAGTCTTGTCTGATGTCCTAGGGGGTAAGATGTTGATCAGTTGAGATTTTGTTCTTGAAGATAGTGAATTTATTATATAAATGATGTCGAAAGGGTGTTTTCAAAGTAATGGGGGTGATTAAAATTCCAATACTGTAGCGGTCGTGACTCGTGAGTTTCTTTTCATGTGACGGCTATTCATCGATGTATGCAAATGTACGGTCCATAGAATAGAACAGATCATCTGGTACCAGAAATGTTCAAACAAGTTTGTGGCCATCAGTGTAATGAGTGTTTATATGTGTATTAAATATTTCAACGGCTTTCAAGATTTAGTAATGAGATTTCGCCAATTTTCAAGATTTAGTAATTAGTATTTATAGTAAGCCATTTGATACTCCATACAGTGTGGCCCCTTCGACATCACATATATAAAATTTGAAAGACGAAGGATTTTGTAGAGTCCATAGAGCCCGATGCTTTCTTCTTTCTTGATAGTAGTTGTCAATTTCAATTACTCATGGAACTCACGTTCAGGATTTTAACGTGTCATCTCACACAATCACTCTCTGCATTTTTCTCAGTACACGATTGGTGACTTATTAACAGATCTTTATCTATCCCGTTATTTATATATAACAAGAAACCATTCAAAGTTTGATTCGAGGATGATGACAATGATGATGATGAAGATGATGACTATGATGATGAGGAGGAGGATGACTATGATGACAATGATTATGATGATGATGATTATGATGGTGATGATGGTTGTTGTTGGATGCATCCCTTACCATCCACTAGCCATAGTTAAGGAGCCTAAGACCTCATAATGGCACCCATGGGCCTAAGAACAAAGTAGTGGTGAAGACTATATTGTAAAAATACTTGTACATGTGTGAATACCAAGACGTTGCTGAAGAACGTTAGTTATTAAATGGGATAAACATTAGTGAGTAAATGTTAGGTAGGAGTGCGCGCACGTCTCATTGTGTGTACGCATTAATGCGTGTGCATGCTCTTATACACACATGCGCGTACTCAAATAGGTGTGCACGCACCTGTTACTAGTTAAAAAAAACAGAGATATGGATTCCCGGGATTGCTTCCAATTTTCACAGGTTTTCTACAACTGGTCGCGCGTTTTGTGCTCCTAAACTCTGCAATTTGGCTCACACTCAATCATCACTCTTTGACCTATTGGATAGAATATCACTCTTGGAATCCAACAAACATATTCAATGGTCTTGGAAGTTAGTGGATACATTCAAACTACAATTTTTCATTGCAAGAAGAGATCATTTTGAATAGATATGGTGAATTGTAAATAATTGTTTTCATTCACAAGCTTTTAGATCATTTCATTGATTTATGTTTTATCATATGCCTACAACAATATCTCTCTCATAGACAACATTTAATTTCACAAGAATAATTCCCAACTTCACATCTAAACAAGTCTCATATTCTCCATACAAGATGAAGTATGCAATGTTAACTAATTTACATTTTCACATGAAGTATGCAATGTTAACTAATTTACATTTTCACACAATGATGGCATAGATGAAGTTATCTCTTGAGACTCTTCAATTTAAAAAAAGAAAACTTTGAATTAATCATGGGAGAGGGTCCATATTGAATAGTTCCCTAAGTTGTACATATTCTCTATACAAGATGAAGTATGCAATGTAGACCAATAATCATTAATATATTTTGATTTCCCACAAGGATGGCATATATGAGGTTCTCTATTGAGACTCTTCAATTTGTATAAAATACTTGGAAGCAATCATGGGAGACAGTCCATATTGAATAGTTCACCAACTTGTCCATGCTCTCCTCTTCATGCTAGATTTATCTTAACATGCCATTGAGCTTGATAGGGATGCCTCTACCTCAATGATTTCTCCTTTTTTTTCGGGGGATTTGCAACCTCCTCATTGTGTAATTAGTCAAACTGTTCTCTTAATAGTTAACTTGTAACTTAATGAGTTTAATTTATTCAATTTATTCCCAAGAGATCCAAACACCAACTTGTGTCTTCCCTCACAACTAATGTGGCATATTATGTGTAATGTCATCTCGTCCGAAGGTGTTGGAAATTAAGAATATTTCACTCATCTTCTTTTGACTTCCAATACTTTTTTAACACAAAGAAAGTCATAATCCTATAGCTGTAATACCTGCAAAGTTGAATCTCTTTACTGGACTCAAATAGAGTATAGAAATGAAACTTTAGTTCAAACATAAAGATAAGCCTTTAATCAACATGTATGAATCAATGCCAATAATTACCAAACTAACATATCTGTAATTTAGTTAATGATGTTGGAACACGTCATGTTTCTTGTATAATGGAGCTAATACCTTATTTGTTGCTTCTTATGCAGGGGTAGACCTCATAGTTTTGATAAAGAAACTCTTGGAGATGGGAAACTCACGTAATAGAGCAAGAAAAACTAGAAGGAATATTCCCATTGAAAAGGAAAATGAAGTAAGATAAATGACCAGGTTGGAAATGGAGAGAATGAGACATGGTCCAGACATTTCCATCGATACTGCAACCGATCCTAACAGAGTTGATGACATGACAACCTCTACTTCAGAACCACAGGTGAAGCAATTGCATAAGACAGACCCAACTCAAATTCCAACATCAACACAGTCTCCAACCAACAATCCATCAACGAGCCATGTTGAATCTCTTGAAGACATAGGTATATTGAGAGACATCGAGTATCAAGCATTGGACCTACGAGCAATGATTAATTTTCAATCTCTCCAATAAGACCACAACCATGTCGAGCACACTCCCAATATGGACTGACATGTGAATGAAGCACCACAACAAGGAAGCCCTGGGATTCGTAGCTCATATCCACCTTCCCTACCTCGATTGTCTACTGCACAAAAAAGGACTCTTAGACGTATCCATGTGGATGAAAGTTGTCTGTTAGGCCTTGAAGGTAAGTTTCCCAAATGTACTATTGATTGGGAATGCAGCAAATTAATGAAGGAATATTTTGAATCCAAAGGCGATGAGGGTAAATGTCAATTATTACTATGTTTGTTAAAGTCAAATTGTTCAGTTGTTGTTAGGAGAATTATGGGCATAAAGATGGTTAGAAGTTCAGAGGTTAACAATCATATTGTTAGAAATATCCAATATTCTTTTAATGTGATTGGGAAGAGATATTGTACTAAATATCTTTGTGTGATCATCGTGTGTTATCATAATTAGTTGTAAGCAAGTCCACACGACAACGTCGCCTCCTTTCACACACTTCTCACATACTTAAATTAAATAGAAAAACTGTTAAGAAGTACTCTATTCTAAGATAAAATCTTCAAACTCCAAGTGGAAAAGATTGTTTGGCTTTTGTCAGCAGGTTGCCTCGTTGAGATATGAATCTAATTGATGTTGTTAAGGACTTAGTACAAAAATTCTGGCATGATCATACCAGACCTTCATCCAACCAAAGAGATGTGCTAAAGATGATAAAAGGTTATATTGAATGTGAACTCCATGTCAAACACTTCCTTGAAACAACACAGATTGAACTCTATGAGAGATCCAAGAATGAGCACACACAATTGAACCTAGGCCAAAGGTCCTTTGACAAATGTAAACCATGGTACATTCATATATGCATTGATCGAAACACTTGCTATTGTAGATACCATGTAGAATATGAATATTTTTATGACATGTATAAACATATATTTTGTGATTTGCATACTAACCTTGAGCAAGGCTGCAATGAATCCGTAATACCACCGAATGCATCGAGAGATTTTATCGTCAGCATCATTTGTCCAAGGCGTGAAGGACAAAAATACTATGGAAAATCATGTCTATATGGGAATTTTTCCAATTGCAGTGGGTTTTCTCTTTTGAATCGTTGCATTCATGGAAGCGATGAGCATCAATTTGGTAATATGAGCTTGGAGATGCAGAGATTCAAGTACATAACCTATCAATCAGATAGTGCGAAGGAAAGTAAAAAGATTGCATTGGTGAAGTCACATGTGCAAATGATTATTGCATGTTTTTCCTCTTACATGTTCAGTTTCTACATATACATTCTTTAAAGGTCACATTCTAATATGACCCTTGTTTTAATGGAAACATGTACGGGTATGTGATTTTTTGAGGAAGTTCTACAAGAAACCCGAGCAGTAAGTTCAACATGTGCATGTAGCGCGATGGCAAGATGAGCAAGTACAAAAAATGCAGGGACAAATTTCCCATTGGGACCATATTGTCAATTGTGGATTTTCCAAAAAACTACACCCTTCATCCACAAAATGAAATTCAAAGTCATTACTACCATTCCAACCAAGACAACATCATGGTACATATTACGTATAGGCATGGCCCTAAGAGAAACATTAACAACAGGATAATACAGAAGAAGACATACTTTTACATAAGTGATGACATATGCCATGATCTGCATTATGTGCAACATTGTTTTCGAATTTTCTATGATCAACTAAAGGAGGGAGATATGCAGATGGATCAGCATTGGATATGGTCAGATGGTTGTGCGGGTTAATTCAAAAATGTCCAAGTCTTCCAATGGATGAGTATGTTACATAAGACTTATAATGTGTTGCATATATGGAACTACTTTGAGATCGGGCACAGAAAGGGTGAGCATGATGGGGTTGGTGCATGCATCAAGACCGCACTACAAAGGGAGGAGATGAGGTTTACGAGAAACCCCCATATCAAATAAGAAAAATCCATAGTTCAATGGTGCTCTGCAACAATGTGAGACCGAACTAAAGTGAAACATACATCAACAGGGGTAGGAAGGCCAATCAGGAATTTTTGGCATGTGATTGACATAGATCGATCCCGTTCCTATAGTTGCGACATAGTACAAGGAACACGTGGATTTCATTCGGTTCAAATCTCAAACAACCCCCTATTTGAAATATGGGCGTGGAAACTTGCTTTCTTTTGCAGCCCTTGTATGAGTGCTGAATGGGATGAATGTGAATGCATGGATTGGGTTGATGATTATGATCGTGTGTCACTTACAATAGACCCACGTGTAGCCGGTGAAGCAACCCGCTTAGAGGAGGGACAGTCAACGATTTCAACAGACTACGACCATATCTCATATCTTGTAGAACCATGACACATATATGTAATTGTTGCCCCGAAAGACAATGAATGGGGCACAAATTAATGGTTGGAACGATGCATTCAAGGTAAGAAAATACTGAACAGGTCATTATTTGATGATGAAGGCAATTAATTTCCTATTGGCTCGATGGTGGTTGAGGGTGAATATCTTACACTAGATGGGAAATCAAGAAGAACTAGTGGGCATGTATTCGTGGATTACAAACCAGGTTCTGTGGTCTATCACTTGAAAAAATTGATTATTGGCACGGACATCCTCTACAGATCATTGTCAAATAAGAACTCAACCAAGGTATGTTACTTCTTGCCTCATTCAAAGCATGAGAGATTGATGTATGCAATTAGCAACAGAGAGGATCCAGATGGCTATATTGAATGAGATTGGGTAATTGTGTTTACACTCCACTTGGGTGAAACCCTAGTTTGCATAATATCGCCTGGAGGCATGCCTAGGCCATGCAAAGTAGGGAGGGAGGCCACCATGGCCATAATCTCGTGCCACGATCCCAACATAATTGACGGGTTGTCGATCAGATCCTTGGTCAAAATTCTATGGAGAGTTACAGTAGGCCTGCAAAAGCCATTCAGGGACACCTGACCCAATTCAAGGTTGGGGTCCTCATACCAAACAGGGTGGCGATTTCCAAATATGTCAGCTCTTGCAGGTGTGTTTGGGCATGGCCACCATGGGAAATCCACCCTCGGCCGTTCGACATAGGGTTTTGTAGGGCCAGTGCACTGTTGCAAGGGTTGCATGGACCCCACTAGGGAAAAACCCTAGTTTTCAAAATCTAGTTTGGAGGCATTCCCAGGCCATGCGGAGTCGGGTGGGAGGCCACCCTGGCCATAATCTCATTCCACTATTCCAATGAAATTGACGGTTTGTCCATCGGATCCCCGATCAATGTTCTTTGGTGAGTTGCAGTAGGCCTGCAAAAGTCATTCAGGGACGCCTGGCCAATTCAAGGTCGGGGTCCAAAAACCAAACTAAGAAAAGATTTTCGATTTTGTCGGCTCCTGTATGTGTGTTTGGCATGGAATCCATGGGAAATCCACCCCTAGTCACTTTTCATAGGGTTTTGCAGGGTCGGTGCACCGTTGCCAGGGTTGTATGGACCCCATTTTCATGCAACTTTCAACTCGACATAACTCAACAACTGGTGGTTGGATCGATGAGCCGTTGACTCTATTGGTGTCTTGGCATGCCATTACCTCTAGAGGGCCCTCTCCACTGCATTTTCATGTCCCAGTGATTTCATTGTGCATCATTTTCATAAACTAGGGTGTTATCACTAAAGTTGAACCTCGAATGCTAGGGTCAAGCTTAGAGAAATCTTAAATTGGTTTAATGGATAACTGGAAAATGAATTTATGGAATTTGGTGGTACGTAAGACTTAATACAGAAATCAAGCTAGATCCGAAATCAAATACTGAACAACAGTATATATATCACAATCAGGACTAATAAGACAAAGCTACGAGTATGAATTTATGAAAGACATGAACCAGGTTATGTATATAGTACTTAAGGATAACTTCACATTAATCATGAGAATCTAGCAATGGATTAATAAGACCATACACTAGAAAAAATCACAACACATGAAATTGATTATTAAAATAGAAAGGCAGCTCATATGAACATAATCATTTCAAAGCAACTAATTCCTATTAACAAAACAGAGTGCATACATGCCCCGCCACTCTAGTATTAGAATGTTCAAACCATGTCTCAGCCCTCTGGGCTGGTACCTCCCCTTTTTACATTCAAAAAGATTAAATATATAGACCTTACAATAAACCAAATGTTGCGGGTATTAGGAGTAAAATTCTAACAATAAACTAAATATAAATGAAATCTAAGATATGTCACAGGAAATGAGGGTTTGCTAAAACTGCCTCCACAAATCCAAATTTTGTCCACCTTCTCAGTTCCACTTGTATCATCAAAAACTTGAATACTGAGTTCAAATGCCTTGCCTTCAAATCTGGAAACAATGCTCTATTCATTGATTTTCATCTTTTAGATTTTCAAATGCCACTCGAAAATGATCATCGAATCCTTGAAAATATGGAACTTGTATTTGACTTTTGTTGCCAAGCGCATTGTATATCCGACTATTTGAATACTTTGCCACCTGTTACAATCTTTTCCTTCATGTATTGAAATGTTGATGATGATTTTTGACATGTTGTTCATTTACCTAAAAATATGGGATAAAAGATATATGCTCTGTCACCTGCTAAGTAACTCCTTAAAATCTCGAACTGCTGGAATGACTTGCTTCTAATGTTCCACTGGAAATGTTTGGAGACCTTCTACATACTATATTAAGACTTGATTTTGCTGCTGACATTTGGATGCAGTCACGAAGTTCTGCACAAATATGTGAGCCTGTGTACAGTGATTTTAAATTTTTTCTCGGGCTCTACCTTTCATGTCGTGGATGATATCCCATATGCATAAATATTAATACATAACACCTTTCACCGTAGTGCACACTGTCTTGAACCACGGACTTCCCTTGGTGCCTTGTGTGATGAGATGAATAAGCTTGGATTGTAATGCTTTTAAGCATGGATCAAGGTGAAGATTTTGGGTATGAGACAAAACTTCACCAAAAAGGATAAAAACACAACTTAGACGTTTGGGTAGAAAATGGCATGGCTTTATAGTTAAGAAAAAGTATATCATTTAAAAAATTATATTAAAAAGGTAAATTTCTTTGACCTTTTTAACATATAATTCAAAAAAATATTATTTCATACATTTTATAAATATGATTTAAAACCTTTTAAACGACTTTAAAATTTATTTCATGGTTTTTTAATTGCAAATGAGGGAATATAGGCAAATACCTATATTTCAAATTGATGAGGACAAGGGCTTAAGACAACTAGAACTTAGCTAGATTGACACAAAAACTCAGTGCTTTGGTGAAAAGATGATGGGTTATAAGCTTTTGGAAATGAAAAGCAATGTCCTCCTTTACCTATGCGCTATTGAGATATAAAAATTCCACGGGGTAGATCCAAATTTTTGTAATACAGATCTGGTACCAACATCTAGCTTCGTCTGGGGATGGATTCCTCCCTGTGAGGCTCCAAGAACAAGTAGACCCTGTTCCTTCTACTGAAACCATCTCTTATTCCTGCACCCTGTCCTACCTACCATTCACTGCTTTGCAAGCGAGAATAATAAATGTCGGTTGTTACGGAGAGACATTCCTATGTCTTGGGGTACCACAATAAACAACTTGACTCCAGAAATCAACCCTTTCCAATATGCAAGAGAAATCAAATATCTAACACTAAAGGATCAGACCTCGTACCTTATTTTGGACGGTTCAACTAGATCCTCGTTGAGCTTTCCAACTTCCGCTTGAAATGATGAATCACTTCCTCAACAACAAGTAAACAAGAAAAGCATACTATATATATTGGTGTTAGATCTACTCTAGCATATATAATCAACAGTGTACAATCATTTGAAATCATCCATGGATAAAATATTCATTCAAACATACATTATTGGACAGGAAAAGATATTTCTATTAATATAAAATCAGAGATTACAATGAATACAACCTCTGCCGGCACGTCTGCGAATCGGAGAAACTGAATCCCCCACTTGGACCTCCACCACCTCAATCCTCCATCTCTTGATAGCAAGATCACAAGCAAAAGGCAAGCTTGGGAAGAACACCAAAGTGCTCCAAGGGACAAAGGGATGTAGACTCAAGCACAAGTTCTGGCAACAATGGACTACAGTTTCTTTTCTCTCAATTCTCCTATGCCTTCAATGTATCCAAAGGGTTCCTTATATAGCTTTTTAATGGGGTAATGAAAGGTCGAATCCGAGCAATCTCAAGGCATATGGAAGGCCAGGAGACAAGTGAGTTGGATCCATGTCAAGGAAAACTCCAAAAGGATTTGGATTTTGTACACAACCCGATGTACGCAGCTTTAGGGGTCAAACCCGCGTATATATGTGATAAGGGGTTTAAAAGTCGCATATAGCAATTTTCACATGTTTATAGGGATGGTCTAGGAAACATAAAAGGACAAAAAATGGTCCAAAGGGTCTAAGGAGTCTGTAGAGGGACAGGGGAAGGCCATATAAGTGTGATTCACCTTGTATAGTAAAATCAGCTATAACAGATGCCCCTTAATGTGTGAGGTCAGAGGGGTCATACAATGGCCGAAATACATTATAAGTCCATCCCAGAAGTGGAGTGATGAAGAATCCCAATTGGAAGACAAGCCACCCAATCAACATATTACAGTGATACAACTTTGCACATAACTGCAAATACATATAGTAGTCCCGGATACATTGTTAACACCCAAAAATGGTTAACTACCTCATCTACCCCATTACATGGCTCATTTGTCCACTTTCCTACCATATCTCCATCAAAAACCCATAAAACCATCTAAAAGGTCACCAAAAAGCTTAAAATGCCTCCAAAAGGCTATAAAATCCTTTTTTCCTCCAAAAATATCCAAAAAGGAATAAAAAATATAAAATAATGAGGAAAAAGAAGAAACCCTAAATAGCTGAAACCCTAAACAGCTAAAACCCTAAAAAGCTGACCTAAACCACCTG
>LPNX010150837.1:44748-70736 GCA_001517045.1 Pseudotsuga menziesii | reverse complement strand
CAAGACCCAAGAGAATCTTGGGGAGATGCTCAGGATATAGAAAAGGCAGAGTGAAATGAACCACCAGATTTTGCAAGACTCTATCGGTTTGCAAAGGGAGGTGAAAATCCTTTTGGGAGCAATCAACAAAGGAAAGGAAGGTAGATCAGCGATGGGACATTCGTCCAAGCGACCCGATAGGAAACGGTCCAGGCATGAAGACTCAAAGGAAATTGAGCAGGTAATGATGAAGCAACCAGTGAGATGCTGGAGATGCGGAGGACATCATTTACGCCGGGACTGCCCAATGAGGGAACAGGATGAAGGCAATAGCCGCAAAGTTCCTAGACTTCAGGATTAACAAGAAGCTGAGAACCAGCAAGAAAATTCCATGGAAGCCGAGAGGCTTGGTCGTGAACGTTCAAAGTAGATGATTGAACGTGGTATAGATCTACAATTTTGAAATTTTGATGTGCAACTGTATATGTATTGTATATATGTAATGGAACACCGAGGACGGTGTTATTCCAAGGGGGAGGGGAATGTCACGTCCCCGGTTTTGACCCCGTTTGCATGATGTATATATTGTGATTAATCGGGGTGAGGAGCTTAAGGCAAAAGCCCCACCATCGATTTTGTTGTGTATGTTTCAGCAATGGGGATAATTGCCGATGGTATGTCGTGCTATCCGGCACATTTTAATTCAGCATCATGTAAACCCGCACATCAATTAAAAATAAACCACAACCAGCTACGGCAGTGCAACGTTGAATGAAAAGGGCATGGTTCCAAAGGATAAGGGGTGGGGGATGTCAGACCTTGGTTATGGGAGAAAAACCCATGTGTTTTACCACCTTGTTTATTTGTCACCCTTTTTCCTCATCCAACCTTGTCAACCTCTTTAATGCTTCAGCTGGTGGTTGGGGCAGTTATTGCTGAAGCGGTGGTGGTTGTGGCAGGCTGTCAATCTTACCCACTTACCCACTCCACCCACGTTTTGGATTCTCACCCTCATGCACCCCTCCCTGGTCTGTTCACTCACTCACCATGATTTTGGCAATTTGGTTCCTCACGCACAAGCTCTGGGCGATTTTAGTCTCACGCAGACATTTTCTGGGCTCCACGAGTTGCTGAAGCACCCACGCACTATAATTCGCGTCCTTGCTGTTGTTTTATTCATCCACGGGCAAAATCAGAGTTGTTTTCTCCTCACGTAGGGCCTCTACTGCTGGAATCCTCACGCAGAAAATCGGGTATGTCTTCCCCATGCATTTTTCTGTTGGGTGCGAGTTTTTCCTCACGCACAAGATGTTTGGGTCGTTTTTCCCATGCCGTGAGCCATGCTCGCTATTTTGTTTGGGGCTGTTGTTTCCCCACGTCTTGTTGGCTATGGTTTTAACCCACATATTGGGTTGCTATTGATTTCACCCACGTTTTGTGGGATGGGGAGCTCAAATTCGTTTTGGGTCACCATTGATTCCCAATGTGTTGGCTGGGTCTCCCTGTTCTGGGACTGTGCATAGTTGCCATGGTTTTTACTTTGAAATTGGGCTGTTGCTGTTGTTTCCCTGGTCTGGGATGTTGTGGTTGAGTTGTTTTGGCCACGTTAGGGCCAAAACCAACTCTGGGTTGTCCCTTGGACTTGAGCTGTGCTCCTCCATTGTTTGGGGCTGTCCCCTATTGTTTATGAATTCTTCACAGGGCTGTGAGGGGAATTGTTTGGCTGCTGGTATGCAGTGGTTGAACCATGGACTGTGCTGGCTTGGCTTGTCTGTTGACAGCCTGTGAAACCCAGCTGTGATTGGTTTGCCGTTTTGTGTCCCTTCGGCTATGTTTAAGCCTGCAATTTGACCCTTATTCCAGAGGAATCATGCCCAGCTCGGGGGTGGCAGCGCTACTGAGAGATTGATGAGCACGCTGGCCTATGGTTGGGTGGAACGTTGCAGTGACGTAGCTGGTTGCGGGTGGATTCTTCATTAACAGATAAGTTTTGCTAGTCTATCTATGTAATTTATATTGATGTTCGAATGCTGGAATGTGTTTGTGTTGCTTCCGCTGTATGATTGAAGATAAATGCATCTGTGTATGCTTGATTTCAGCATTTGAATTCTGTTTATGTTCATGGGGCATTTTGCCCGGTTGTATTTTGATGTGCTCGTCGCGTCCTCTTCGCCGGTTGAGGGACGGGACGTGACATCGTGCATTCGAATCCTTCATGTAACTATTTATTGTGGCAGCCTATGACTTCACAGGGTTGGCTATTGTACACTTATTCAATACAGTTTAGTGTTCAGCTCCATATTCAGTCTCTTTTGTGAGTGATTTTGCATGTACAATTGATAATTGTTGTGAGTGTAATTGTTCTATCACTGGGTTCAATTTCCACATTACAAATTTATGAGAATCCCTTTCATTGCTATCACATGTGTTTCTTTGGGAACTAATTGGAATATAGAAACCATTCCTACAACTTGCATCACATCTGGTCTTGTAGTTGTCACATATAGAAGACTTCCTATCATAGATCTATACATGGTATGATCTACTTCCAGCGACTCATCATCCTTACTTAACTTACAACCAATAACCATAGGTGTAATAACATGATTAGAATCTTCCAACTTAAACTTCTTAATCATATCTTTAATGTACTTGGTTTGAGTGATGAAGATCCCTTTTCCTTATTGAGAAACTTGTGATCCCAAGAAAAATGTTAATTCACCCAACATTGACAATTCAAACTCCTTCATTCCAGAGGAAAAAATTTCACTTAGCATTTTTAGATTGCTTCCAAATATAATATCATCCACATGAATAATAACAATGATCATATTCTTATCTTCAAAATTTATGTAGATATTACTATCAATGACCCCTCTTTTATATCTTTGTTTCTTCAAGTAGCTATCTAGTCTTCAAAACCATGCCCTTGGGGTTTGTTTGAGACCATAGAGTTCCTTCTTCAGTTTGCAAACACAATCTCCTTTTATTATAGGAGAAAACATTCACCTTGTTCAATATAGACTTCCTGTTCTAGATTTCCATTCAAAATTGTATAATTGATATCCATTTGATATACTTTGAAGTTTCTATAACATGAATATGCCAAAAAATTTCTGATTGCTTCAAGTCTTGCTGTAGGGGCAAAGGTTTCTTTAAGGTCAATGCCTTCCACTTGAGCATATCCCTTACACACTAGTCTTGTTTTGTTTCTTATCACTTGACCATTTTCATTGAACTTGTTTTTGAAGACCAATTTTGTCTCCACAATATTCTTGATTTTAGTTCTTGGAAAAGTTCCCAAGTTCGATTCTTCTCAATTTGATCTATCTCTTCATTCACGGCCTTGATCCAATCATCATCTTTGATGGCTTCTACAAATTTCTTAGGTTCCACTACAAATAGTAAGGCTTGTTCATTAAATAATAGTTTCCTTCTTGTACTGAAACTCCCCCTGAGTATATGATCCCTTCTAATGCTAATTTCAAGGGTTCTCTTCTAAGTCATGAGATATTTTAAAAAAGAAATTCTTTTTCAGTTCCACCATCATCATTATATTCTTCATCATCATCTCTATCGGTGTATTCTTTTACATCTGCATCTTGCTTTTCATCATAATGGATGTCATTCTTATATACAACACTATCATCTTTGGAAACTTCATTGATGCTTGTAATACTTGTTTCCTCTGAATCTTTGTAATCTAACTTTCTTCTCAACACCTTTCCATGAGGTACCCTACTCATGGATATTCTATTTCTTTGTCTTTTCAAACCTTGATCTTTTCTCTTGATTCTGATATCAGAAACATTATGACCAAACTTGTGACAAAAATGCAAATATCCATAGAATGTTCTTTTATATTTGGGGAATATTTGATCTTTCTTCTTCACACCTTCCTTCTTCTTCCATCCCTCCCTTTGTTTCTGAACCTCTACTATAGCCTTATTTTCTCTAGGAATTATCATCTTACATTCTCTAGCCACATGTCCAAAATTATTACAAGAGTAGCAATGACTGATAAAGATATTCTTATACTTGCTTGTCATTGGTCTTCTAGGCATCATATTAGTTCTATCTTTATTATGAGAGGAGGGAGAATATTTTTTACTATCCTTCTTTCCAACTGGATCCATAATTGCAACAACATAACTCTTCTTGTTATATCCTAATCCAACTTTGTCACTTGATGGTATTTGGGCACTTGGGATTCCATCTAGAATATTTGAGTTACTCTCAAACTTTGACTTAATAAATTCTTCATCAGCCTTCTTTTTAAGCTGGATAATTTTTGCCTCAAGTATTTCAGAGTCTTGTGTTTTAGTTCTTTCTCTTAACTTCTCATTAATGGTCTACTGATCTTTTAGCCTCTTTACTTCTCCCTTGAAGTTATCAACTTCTTGTTTTAAGTTCTCAGTCTCTTTCATGCTAACCATCACTTGTTGTCTTGAATTGTGCATCTCTTCTTCGAGGGTCTTGACTTCCTCTTCTTTTGATTTATGCTCTTCTTTATATTTTGACAACTGTCCATTCAAAGATTTGTTCCTTCTTCTACATTTTTCAATTTCCTCAAGAGAACTTATGAGTTCAGCCTCTAGGTACACCTCTCCTTCTACATCTGATTCATCATTTGAAGTTTGAGTTTCTATTCCCATGAATAGAATTTCTTCATTTTCACTATCTTCCATGGAATATATGTTTTTCTTTTCATTAAATTTCTTCTTGTATATAGTTTTACTCTTTTGATATTTCTTATGACTGCAAGGTTCTTGATCATCACTATCTTCTTGTTTTGGGTAAGGACACTTTGTGGCAAAATGTCCAATTCTTCCATAGTTAAAGCACTTTAATGGTATCTTTCCTTTGTACTCTCCAATACCTTTCTCAAGTTTCTCGATGAATAGAGCTTCTTCATCTTCTGAGTTCTTTGATTTGTTCTTGGGTAAAGATTCAAATTTCTTTGACTATTTTGTAGCTTTAAATGCTGCCTCTTTTCTTGAGGGTCCATTCTGTTATGTTCAAATCTCATAGGTAGTGAAGATCCCATGTAGCTCATCCACTATCAAAATTTCAAAATCATCTCGATATTCTACAATAGATACTTTTGGGTTATATCTTATTGGTAGGGTTCTTAGTACTTTTTCAACTACCTCTTTCTCCTTTATTTATCCTCCCAGAACTTTAATAGCATTGACAATTTCATATACTCTTAGAAGATATTCTGCAATATTTTCTTCTTCTTTCATCTTTAGACTTTTGAACTTCCCTTTGTATGCTTGAATTTTGGATTTTTTGAATTTGGAAGACCCTTCATAAGCAATTTTTAATTTTTCCCAAGTATGTTTGTCTGTCTTACATTGCATGACTTTAACAAACACTAAATATGCTAATCCTTTCAAAATTGCATTCAAAGCTTTTGCATTGGATTCATATTCATCTAGTCCATCTCTATATGTAGGTAGGTTATCTAGTATTTTATACCCTTTTTCTACAGAACTCCAAATTTTGCATCCAAGAGACATTAGATGGCATCTCATTCTTACACTCCAAAATACATAATTATTTCCTGTAAATAATGGAGGTCCGTTAGCACCTAACCCTTCTTGATGGTCCATAGTGGTTTTAATAGGATCTTCCTTCGAGTGGTTTAGAATGTAGTGAGGGATCTCTCTCTGTCACCAATTGTTGGAATATTGGATAATACTAAGAGGGGGGTGAATCAATATTGATAATTTTTAACAATTTAAAACCACTTTTAACTTATTCATTAAAACACAGAATCAACAAGATACACAAAATACAACATTTATTGTGGAAGCATAATTGGGAAAAAAACAAACACTTTATATAACTACAAAATTCAATATTTACAATTTTTTTTGCAAGCTACAACTTGTTGGAGACACCAATCCCCATGTTTTTCAGCTACAACTGAAGGATGCTACAACATCCCGGTTTCTTCCTGCTCCAACAGACAAGGAATCTACAACACCTTGTTTTCCAGCCACTATTGGAAGGAGGCTACAACCCTCTTGCATGCTTGCAACATTCCCTAGCACCACCCTACCACCCTAATTTGATCTTTTTCTTCAATTCTGTTACTGATTATTCTTCACTTCATTGGTATTTGTCTTCTCTTGTTGTTACATTGATATGGATTGCTGAGACATCTTTCTTCCAGTTTGAACTTCGGTTTAAATAATTCTTTCATCATGTATTTGAACCATTGTTTCTTTCCATCATTGTGTCCCTTGATTAAAACCTTTTCACCAATGCATATCTTCATTATGGAAACACTCCTTTTCATGAACTGGCATAAAACAACTTGAAACCCTGTTTTGGAAGACCTATAACTTTGTCTTCAATCACCTTTTAGGAGAAATAATACCATGGTGAGATGAACACATCAACAAGTACATCATAACGGTCTCAGATTATTTTTATCATTTTCCTACAAAAAATGGCAGGCATTTTACTAGGGAAACTCAGATGGATTTTTCAGTACTTAGTCAATTTTCAACAAATTTCCCAAAATAGTCTAAAACCTTATTTTGAAGACCTGTAACTTTTTATTCAAGAACATTTTAGGGGAACTGAGACCATGGTCAGATGCACACATCAACAAGATAAAACTTGATGGACTCATATAATTTTTATCAGTATCCTACAAAATATGGCGGGCATTTTACAGAGGCAACTTAAGCATATTTACTAGAACTAAAATAGTGCAAATCATGCTAGAAAACACTTTTTACAGATTAATAACTTCACCTTCAGATACTTTCTTGACAAACAAATCATAATTTTAGGTGCACAAGACAAAAATATAGATGTCTATCTCCTCATAATCATTCAATTCATCAAATACAGAATATGGCATGCATTTTATAGAGGCCCCTTAGGCAGATTAGGAAGAATTTATACTTAGTCAAATTTTCAGAGTTTCAGTAAGAGTTTTTGCAAGTTGCCATATTTTTACATAATGGGGTCAAATTGTAACAATGACTTCATGAGAGGACTATAGCACCATCATATGACTTTGAAACCTTATCACACATGCCACATTCCATGTCATCAATTCCTTTGTTATTTGTAATTAATGAACTCTGATGTTTCCTATACTTAGTTAATTTTTAGAGTTTCAACAAGTTGCCATATTTTTATAGAATGGTGTCAAATTGTAAAAATGATTTCATGTGAGCACTAGAACATCATCATATGAATTTGCAACCTCATAAAAAATTTCACATCATCATACATGTCATGTCATTTCCTTTGTCATTAATGAATTCCTTTGACATCAATGGAAACCATACTCAACATCATGTGAGCACTGGAACATTATCATATGACTTTGCAACCTGATCACACATGTCACATCATCATATATGTCATGTCATTTTCTTTGTCATTAACGAACTCCCTTTGACATCAATGGAAACCATACTCAACACTTCATTCATCATTATGATATCGTAGATGAAAGTTACATCCTCTAAAAAATGTTGACTTTGCCCAATTTTACACTTTTTCTATAGGTGCAATTAGCTTTGGAGACCAACTTCAGAAATGTTCATGGAAGAAAAAATACTATGACTTGCACAGATAGTCGCTGATCTCAAGACCGACAAGGAAGAGCTACAAGCATGAGAAATGCCAATCACACCTATGGAACTGATCACGGAGTGAAAAAGTAGGATTGACGCAATAGAGAAATATATTCAAGAGCTCGAGAAGATAGCTAACTCCGTTGTAGAGGTGAAGAAAGAATTCTGGACCAGCATTGTCCAAGATGAGAAGCTACAACAACTTGGAGCACAGCTTACTGAAACTGAGGAATAGTTGACAGAAATGTGGGGATACCTTAATTCAATGCCCCCAATTGCAAAAATTTCTAAGGCTGCAGAGCTACAAACGTTACAGCAACAACCGAACAAGGACATGGAAAAACACCAACAGAGAACAATGCAGCTGGATAAATTTCAGGAGGATACAAAGTGACTAACATGTCAATCCTTAGACGATATTAAACACACGGAGGATGCACAAAAAAAGGTGGACTATCACATCCCCTCCTTCTCATCTCGCCGATGGAGAGGACGCGACTCACTGCACTGCCATCTTAACCAAGGATCCGAGAAATATGGCCCGTTGAACATAATAAACAATGCATTGAAAGTAAAATACATATGTAGATGCACAATACAATAATATACATCGGAAGTAGATCTCATTCAGGCATTCCAATACATTCAATTTGTTCATAATAATTCTTAAACAAATTACATTGCATAGTTAAATATAAGAGAGCACTTATCTTGAAATTTAGTTGTCCTACAACTAGCTAGATCACTACAACGTTCCACCGAGCCATAGGCTAGTTGTGCTCATCAATCTCTCAACACAATAGGAAATTCTAGAGAGATTTGTTTTTTGTATTAGGTGCTATTAATACATATTACAAGTATTTCTAAACATATTTCATATCTCTAATATGATGTTCTATTCAACTTCTATAAAATTTTGGAATTGACTAATTTTCAAATTTGCACTTTTTCCTAGACTTGAAATTTTTAGTAAAACTGGTAATCTCTCAAACTAAGCATTTTTGGAAAAACTTTGTCTAATGAAAGTTGTCTATTTTTATGGGTAGGTAAAATTTTGAGTTTAATTTTTTCTGGTTTCAACATTTATGGTCACTTTAACCTCATATAAACTTTATGAAATTCCCTAAAAGTGCTCCAGAATAGTGTATTTTGACCTTCTTTCACACCCCAGCTTCAGAATTTTTGGAATTTGGATCCAACATTCCATATTTATCTATGTTCCTATTCCAAAACTATACCATAGAAATTTCATCCCAAACAGGTCCCTCATCAGGACTCTAGACACATATTTAAAAGTCATTATTTCAAGTTTTATGCTAAATTGGAGCAGGATCGGTATGGGCCCCTCACTAATATTTATATGGACTTTAACAATGGATTCCCAATGCCTTTAGTCTCATTTAACTCTGATCTAAATTTTCCTACTATGGCAAAATTTTTTTTAGGCTCCATACTTCTTTTTTTTAGATTTTCTCCATCGCCACTGCAGGATCATACCTTACCCATCGTCCTTGTCATATTAGCTTTTCTCCAAATCCAAATAAGCAAACCTTGAAAAATGGGAACCGATGCAAAATTGCATATACCCCATGTAATTATTCCTTAGGAGATAATTCCACAACATCGACATATGTGCGCCTGTGACCACCATGGACCTCCTCATCTTTGTTTCCACCACACCCATTGAATTATCTCTGAAAAAAACTTAAAACAAGTGAGACATAGTCTGTTGCTCTCATAAAATTTTCTCCACTGCACCTATGAACTATTCTCCATGAAACCCATCAATATATTCTCTACTGTATCCCTTAAACACTCTTTATAGTGCCCATGGAATTCTTTCCACCATCCCTATGGATACTTCTTAGATGCACCCATAGACCTCTTCTCCGTTGCACACTACAGACACTCTCCACCAGGCCCACATGATACTTATCTCCATTGCACCTACGGAAACATTCCTAGGATAATGTTGGCTTGATCAATCCCACATAGTTTACTTAATACAGTTCCCGGTATGTTTAGGTTAGCTTGATTTAACAAGTTATGGTCTCCTACTACCAGCTGAATTTTTCATTCTCCTAAGGAGAATATGGTTAGAAAAACTCAGCAAAATATTTCCTATGTTAACTTAAAGTCAAACTAATTCCTAATGTTAATTTCTAAGTCTAAGTTATCCTAATTTCCCTTTCTTAGGGAAAGTCTCTTGTTTTTTGATTTAATTTTTTTGACCAAGAAACTGTTTCAGATATTAAACAACCAACTAAACTAAAAACTATTTAACAACTACTAAATAAACTAGGGAAATATAAGCTAAAACTTAAATCAAACCTAATTTATCCTACCTATCTCAGCTGAGAGCAAAATTTTTAAAACTATATTAATTATCTATTGACAATTATAAATAACAGGGAAAAATGAATGATATAAATAAAAATAGGAAACTATCAAAATTTATATCATTAACACTATCTCTGTTAAATAAAGATTTATGCTTAATCAGAAAAATAAAATAAGAAACATTTCATTCATCTTGTGACATAATGGTCAAGGAATAATTCAAGGTTCAACATTAACATTTAAATATGAAATTAATCCACTTATCAATTCAAATACCTATGGAAACATAGTTACCATCGAATAATAAGCTTATGAAGAAAATACTATATGATCGAATTCATCAATATAAATTAAATGAAATGACCAACATAGTATTTATATCTAACATGAAACATTGAGTGATTAGAGTAACTTAGATAATATTGAAACAATTACAACCAAGCATAATTGTATTCAAATTTAAAATGAGAAAGTAGAACATTTGAAATATGAGTACACACACACACACACACACACACACACACACACACACACACACACACACACACACATATATATCAAAAACTGATAATTCACAGTTATACCAATTTAGAACAAAGACTTGACAACATCCAATAAGAGAAACTCCAACGAGATTCAGGCAGCAAGTCAAGAGTTATTTCAATATCCAATTCTTTCCACAATACTCCATCTCTTTAAAATTAGTTTTCATGTTTTTTATAGCCTAAAGCTAATAACTCTTTTGAGTTTTATATGCAACAACTATTCTAAAAATATACATTCGATTCCTAACAATTGTTACATAATAAAAACAAAAGGGTCCTCATCATCATTCTGTTGCATATGAACTCTTCAAAGAAAGGCACCTGGTAGGAATGATCATCCTTTGAAATGATGACTGGCATGCATTTACTTCTTCCCAGATGGATCGATTAATGATATGAATTTCATAGGTATCTAGCTGCTCCACAAAAATTGCATCAAGCAATATCAAAACAACCAGCCAGCAGGAATATCTCCATTCAGCCCAACGTATTTATAAAATATCTACACCTGGAAAACATAGTTATCCTTTGAAATGGTAATTCACAACTTTGATTGTATAACAACTTCATAGAACTGAAATATGCTTAAACACAGTGCATGCCATTTGGAAAACTTGATGACTCACACCAGAATATGATAGAACAGGGTACCTGTGATATTTAAAAGAAGAATCATAAGCATAGTAATCACTAGTGAATAAATGTAAAACAACTTAATAATGACACTCCTGTAGAATATTTGATTCTATTGGGGTGTCCATAAAAGTTCTTATAAATAGATATGAAAAACATAAATGGAAGAGTTAATAAACCAGTTTTACCTGCATGGACAAAATTATCATAATTGGTTTATAAAGACTAACTCGTATGAGCCATTCTTCTGGCCTCGGACAATCTGGCCTTAAGCTTCAAAATATTCTCTTCATGATACTTATCACACTTCATCAATTCAACATTAGATGTGATAAACATCTTGTTCATCAATTTAAATTTGTTTTTTTTCATTTTCATTTGTTGCCATTTATCCACCCACATTAACAATTCATTCTTCTTTTGATGTAACTCGGATTTCAAGTGATTACAGGCTTCCTTTGATTCTTCTAGTTCATTTTCTAACTGTTCATTTCTACGTTCTAAAGAGATATGTTGTTGCGTATCCTTATGAGCATCATCTTGTAAAAATTCACGAATCATCGATGGATCACCTTGAAACTCCTCCTCGAATTGTTTTAAACAATTTGTTCCTTCTGTTATACCAAAATCTTGTCACCATCATATGATAAGACATTTAACATACCTACTTGCCCTGAATCTCAGCTTCTGGAGTGGAAACTAAATGGTTTTTCATCAATATTTCATACAAATTCCCAACACTGCGTATGCCCCTTTATCTAGGAGCAGTACCTCTGTTCGCACTGCCCATCATCTATTGCCCATAAGCAGTGCCACCACTTATTGTCCTTGGTCCATTAGCGGTTATTACCAGAACCACTCTGTCATAGAAGGAGAAACGCGGTACCCTGGGTAAAAAGGGAAAAAGAGAAGTTTCTCGAGGCTTCTAAATGATAAGCCTCGTGTCATATCTTATCCCTACTGTTGTGGGTTGGTTGAGCTTGAGATCCCTCATCCTAGGATCTTAGAAGCCACCTCACCCACTAATTTCTCAACCTACTCTATCCATTAAATCCTTATAAATAAGATCTCATAGCCATGGTTGAGGAGAGAACACTTGAGGTATTGTTATGCTGTTGGATTTATCATTGGCCCAAGATCATTTGGAGAGAGCATAGAGAGCTAGAGTCAGAGCTTTTGGGGATGAGAATGTCTGGTTTCATGGAGATGCATGTCAACACTAAGGCTTGGTTGTAAACTTCTTCATATTCTTTAATGCAAGTTGATTTCTGTCCCACATATGTTGTTGTTGTTGTGATTTCGCATGTATGTTGCTAGATTCCTTAGTCACTAGCATAGATTAGTAGATCATATTTTGGTTGCTTTGATCTGTTTCGTGTTGAGCTTGATTGTAGGTACACAGGTGGACTATCAAAGCCTTGTATTCCAGATATCTACAGCATCTAGGGAGAGTCTTCAACCTCTGTCCTCTATTTGTTCTGGATCTGAACCATTCAGACCAGTGGAACACCTTACTGTCCACAGGAGGTGAAATATTCCAGCTAACAAATTTGGCGACTCCACTGGGGATTAGTATATCAGTTGTTCTGATCTTCCTCAGTCTGCAACTCTTGTCCGAATCCAAGCTCCATTTTCTTCAACTCTCTTCAGTCAGATCTACTTTATGACTTGCTTCATTTGGGTTTGAAATTTCCAGATCTATTCAGATCTGAGTCATTTCGGTCTTTTATGCTCTATTTCCATACTCAATTCAACAGCATTTTTCTTGATTTAGTTTTTCCCAACTTGATCCATCGTTCTTTTTCTGTTTTGTTCATCTACAGGGAACTGTGCCTATGCTGTGTATGAGGAGTAGTGCTACTGCCTGAACAAAGTGGACAGTGAGCAGTGCCACTTCCTGTAACCCGTTTGCAAGAAGCGGTGCTGTCTTGGAAATGCTCGGTCAACACCTACGAAGCACGTTGCCAGGTAGGCATCATTCCAAAACATTTTTTCCTCATTTTTCTTTGAAAAAATTTGGATTTTGATTGCTTTCAGTTCTGTTATCAGGCTTGTGTTATTGAATTTGATGTGTGTGGCTTGCTGGTTTGATGGTTTAAGATTGATTTGAGTGGAATTCCAAAATTTTGTTTAAGTCTTTTGATTGTTCATCCGCTTCTATGCTTGTTGGTTATTTTTAAGAAGGATTTCTTGTTTTCTGAAAAGTTTAAGGTGTTATTGAAATCTCTTTTCGTTGCATAAACTAAAAGAGGAACACTAGATTAGCTTCTAGGTTTCGTTTCTTATTGGCATAGTAAATTTCTTTTTTTTTCCTTCAAAAAAGAAAAGTTTTGACTGAGACTAGGACATCATCATTGATTGTTGGATTTGGGTTCTCTTATTGGCTTTACAAGCTTTCAGAACCTTTATGATATTTCGTCTCTCATGCATTTACGACTATCTCGATCAAAATATAAAAAAAATGGTATTTTTAAGTTAGATTTGCTTGTGTTTTTGAGAAAATTGAAAAGTTAGAGTGCATTGGCATATAGGTGTGCTTCGTGTTGTTATTTTAGGAAAAGAGATTCTCATCCTTCTCATTTTCTTTCGAAAAGAAGAAATCAGTTTGGAAAATCTTTGCTTGTCTTTGATTTGATGTTCATGACTGTTGATTGGAATGATTTTTGGTCTTGAAACAAAAAGAAAACACTCTCTTCCCTCCCGTAAGTAGGCATACTGAATGGTAAAGTGAACATTTGCACAAGCATATTGCATGGTTTTACTTTTCCTATCAAAACATCATGCATTCACCTAACTGTACAAGTTAAAATTAATGGTAGTTGTAGGTTAAAATTTACGTAGTAACTTGAGTGATAGATTAGAGATGTGTTTGGGCATTGTAAAACATAGGAGTTGTCGTTATTTGTTAGCATTACATCCCGGGACTCATGTAGTTCTTCCACGTACCGTTGGTATATCGAACGACCTTTCACGTACCCTTGAGGTATATAGAAAGGTACTTCACGTACTCGATTCTATATCGGAAGGCCCCTTGTGTATGGTTATTCATTAGACAACACTACTATTGATTCAAGCTCCCACGTACCTTGAGTATATTGGGAGACCCCACTAGGGTACCTTATCTATCTGAGAAAATCCCTTTGGCCGTCTTGTTTGGAGCCATACACTGAAAACAACATTCGGGGAGATTACTACGCATGTACCCTCAAGGTATATCGCAAATGGCACCTTATTGACAATCCTAGTGAGAGACCTGACTTTTGAACTCCTCCTGTGATTTTAAGTCAGCTTGTTTTGACCTATACTTTGTGTAGGGAAGTCTTTTGGTGTGTTTTTCTATATTTTCAGACCCTAGGTTAGATAGGAACTGTACAAACTGGCTGAGTTAATACAGTCCAGGAGAGTACGGGGCTTGCCACCTAATTTTATTCCTGTTTCAGGAGAAAACCCAATGGAAGCTATCGACCAAGGAGATGCTACCACCTCCCAGGTGGGAGATAATGTGGTGGTGGAAAGTGGAGTACCATATTATTCACACTCACCTCCCTTGGTCCAACAACCTTCTCGGGGAAATTCATCATTCCATTCTCCCTTGGAAGGTCATGTTCATGATACAACCCGTCTGGACTTTGGTCCCCATGCTCCTTTTTGGGAGGCACCTATAGGATAGGCCATTGCCTCATTTGGCACCCATGTAAGTTCTCCTGATGATGAAGAAGAATGCAGGCAATACCGTGCTTCTATTCTTCGTGCACAGGAGGTAGAAAAGTAGATTGATGACCTATTAGTCTCTACACCAATAAGTTCCACATATCTTCCTATGGGATATCGTTCACTGGTCGATTCTATGAGACCCATTGAACCGATTATAGATCGTCCATTAACAACTGAAAACCTAGGTCAAATTACCACCCCTCTCACCTCTCATGTTATGTCTGTTCCAAATCCTCCCAGGTCTTCTGCACCTGGGGCTCAACCTTCAATTCCTATTTCGTCAGTACCTTCTAATGCCGGGGGGAGACCCCCGGCATGACCAACGTTATCAGATGCCGGAATTGTACCTAGTCAAGGGCAGACCTCTGACATAGAATCATCTATAGTTTTTATCCCTCCCACCCATACTAATGTGGTAAATGCCCCATCCGGTTCAGGTCAGCCCTTGGGGGCACAACCTGTAATCGTTCAGTCTTCTAGAGGTTATGGTTATCAAATACCTGTAGGTAATCACCCATCTAATCCTATAGGAACGCTTTATGCTCGAATTCCATACCCTAGTAACATTTTTATGCCATGGGGGAAACCCAACTGGTCTTACATGCCAGCTATGGGAGGGATACCCATACATATTGTGAGAGGTGCGGGAGGACCTCCTTATGGAGGTCCTCCCCTTGGGGGACCTAACGGTCCCAAAGGATTTGGCAACTTTCCTCCTTATGGTGCTCGTGGTCCTAGTGGTCCTGGGGGACCTAGTGGCTTTCATCCTTTTAGCTTTGGAGGGTTTGGTGGACCTCCACCTAGTGGTTCTGGTGGCTCTGGAGGTTTACCACCTTCTGGAGGCTCCAGAGGGTCTAGTAGTCCACCTCCTAGTGGTCCTGGTGGTCCTGGTGGCCCTGGCGGTCCTCCTCCTAGAGGCCCTAGTGGTCCTAGTGGTCCTAATTCCATAAATCAACCCCCCGTGGGTGGATCTTTTAGTGGTTCTTCCTCAAAGCAACCTGTTTATCAGTCTACCTATGGTCCTACTGGTAATTATATGCCATATCAATACTACCAGTATGTGCAACCCAACTTACAGTTACCTTTCCTAGCAACTTTGGAATTGTCTGATTTGTCCAAGTTGATTAATGATCCCATTTGAAACAATCCCTCATGGCCTCCCATTCTGGTAAAGTTACCATCGGATATTTCGAAATTCGATGGGAAGCAGGGAGACGATCCAAAGAACCATGTTATGACCTTTCATTTATGGTGTTCTTCGAACTCCCTCATGGATGATTTCGTTTGGTTACAACTCTTTAAGCAAACTTTGACCGGTACGACTGCAAAGTGGTACATTGAAATCCCACAACATTCGTTTGTGGATTTTGGCTCGTTGGCAACCATGTTCCTTACACACTTTCAGCTCCCTATTCATTATGAAATGGGCACTGATCTTTTAAATTCTCTGTGATAGAACACCTCCACCCACATTTATGATCATATTCATGAGTGGATAAGCTGGAGAAGGCTTATTAAGGCCCCTATTCTGGATCAGTTGTTAGCTGATTGGTTCACTAAGTCCTTGTTGCCTCCTATTTCCTGAGATGTGGCTATGGGTAGTGCCATTATCAAAGAGCAGGCTATTAGTCGGGCTCAGTACCTAGACTTGGTCTATTCCCAGTCTGAAACTATTTATGACCTGATTCCTCAAGCTCCTCGCCCTAGCACTGACCCTACCAAGCCACCAGCAGAAGTACCTATTGATGGGATTGTTGGTTCAATCCAGTCCCAGTTCGCAGCAAAACCTGCCAAGAAAACCCAAACTACTACTCCTTCGACTCCTAAGGTTTCTGCCGAGGTCAATTCTATTCAAAGTACACAAACCTCAGGAAATAAAAGGAAAGGTAAAAATAGAAATAAAAAACCTGGAAACCAACAAAAGACTCCACGACCAACCAATAATGACAATGAAAAAGGGAAAAGGAAGGCTAAATATCCCTGTCTGCTATGTGGTGGTGACCATTTTTCAAAGGAGTGTCCCTGCTGGGATGAAATCTACCAGTTTCTGAAGTCCAATCCCACACCTGCAGTACTTACGGATCCCTTTCCCTCTCAACAACAACTAGTAGACCACATGTCTAACCAGGGTAACTCTAGTTCATTGGAGGAAATTTGTATGATGTCCTTAGATACCATCCATCTATAAAATTGAAGTCAGAATTATGATAAACTTGCAGATAAGAAAGAAGATCAATCTTCTTCAGGGAAAGTTCCCCCTACTAGTTCTCCGGAATCCTCGTCTACTGTCCCTTTATCTATCGAGAAGCCTACTCTCAACATGATTTTGCGCCCACCTAAGAGTACTCTTCAGAAGGCTGTCTTTAATCCCAATGCCTGAGCTGCTCAATTCTATAATGTGGTTGAATATCTCGCTTAGGCACCTTGTGCGATGTCTACCCTACAAGTACTCCAAAGTTTCCCCACACAGCACAAGAACTGGTTGACAGCGTTAGGAGCTTTGGACCCGGTTAACACTAACTTGATTCATTTCAATGTTGAGAACTATAAACCTAGATTACCGCATAAACTTGCTTTTTAGATCATTACGAAAGTAGTGGGAAAGAGAGTCTTTTTAATGGTACTAGATGAAGGAGCTTCGACCTCGATGTTATCTCTGACTTGTTGGAAATCTCTTGGCTCTCCCGAGTTTGTTACATCGCCTATGACCCTTAAAGCCTTTGATGGATGGGGTTTCCAACCCCATGGTCTCATATCAGCCCTCGCGGTCGAGCTGGGGAGAAAAAATGTTTCCATCCAAGTAGAAGTGGTAGATGCCCTTTTAGATTACAACCTCCTTCTAGGAAGGAATTGGTTCTATGCCATGACTGCTGTTGCCTCAACAGTATTTCGAACAGTCCAAATCCCGCATCTAGGGAGAATTGTTGCTATTGATCAGCTTGATTTTTGTACACCGAATATTGCTACCTCCATGGCTAATAACATCCCCATGTTAGGTCAGTCCCCTCCTCCTTACCAGTCGATTGGGGTAGGCATGCCAAAGGATTCATCCCTCATGGGGATTTTTCCATCTACTCCTCCTAGCATGGATACCACGACAGTACATATGATCACCTCATTTGATTAGGAGCCTAAGGGAAAAAATGTTGTTGAGTCCTCATGAAGCTATGTATGACACCATTCAAACCTTTTCTGATGATCACACTGATGCCCTTCATCTAGTGGCTTCAGATCATTACCATTTACCATACTGGTTAGAACCTTCTCTTCCAGTTCTAGACTATATCTCTGAGACTTTTCCTTTGGATCAGTCCATTATAGAGATCATGAACACGGATGAGCCCATTTGGGAGGATCACCATCATAGATCCATGTCCCTCCCCAACACCAGTTCATGCAGCCATGATTTTGCATCCTTGTTTCCTACTGATATTGTCAATGGTCCGTACAGTCCTATATTATTGCAAGATATAGATTCTGAAGGAAACCTTTGCAACCTTACTCAAACGAACCCAATTGACATATCAGCCAAGCCTGATGTTATTGAGCACGTTCATGTTGGGAAAAACTGCTCCACAAATGAATCTGAAGCATATAAGGCACTTTTTAAGGAATTATGTGATATTTTTGCCTGGTCCTATGAGGAGATGCCAGGGATTGACCATTCTATTGTGGTCCACGAGATTAAAAATTATCCCACGGCTAAACCTGTCAGGAAGAAACTTAGGCAAGTCCATCCTTGGAAGGCCGCAGCTATTAAAGCTGAGATTGAGAAACTTGTGAAAGATGGTTTTATTTATCCTATACCTCTAACGGAATGGGTATCGAACGTTGTCCCTGTCAATAAAAATCAGGGTGCCATTAGAGTTTGCATCGACTTTAGGGATTTAAATAAAGATTGTCCCAAGGACAACTTTCCTTCCCTGCATATCGATCAGATTATCAACAATTGTGCTGGAAGTGTCATTTTTTCATTCATGGATGGCTTCTCTGGCTACAATCACATTGAGATATTTCCCTCCGATCAGCATAAAATGACATTCATTTTCCCATGGGGAACCTTTGTGTATAAGAATTTACCTTTCGGCTTGAAAAATGCTGGAGCCGCATTGCAGAGTGCGATGTCCTATGCGTTTCATGACGTTAAACATATTGTTGAACCGTACCTTGATGACCTCCCTACTCATTCATAGCGACAGGAGGACCACCCTGGTCATCTTAGAGACATATTCCTGAGATGCCGTCCTTATAATATACATCTCAATCAGCATAAATGTGTTTTTTGCGTTGAGATGGGATGTCTGCTTGGCTTTATGGTATCCAAAGATGGCATCTGGATAGATCCTTTGAAGATTTCCACTATCATTAATCTACCAGCCCCAACCAACCTCCTTGAACTCCAAAGTTTGTAGGGGAAGGAAAAATTTCTCCGTCGTTTCGTGTGCAATTTCGCAGAGAAAACGCATGGTTATATGAATCTCCTCAAGAAGAACACTCCATTCTTCTGGGATGAATAGGCCCAACATGCCTTTGATAATCTTAAGCATGCTTTGACTCATTCACCCATGATACACCCCCCAGATTATTCAAAGGAATTTCTCTTGTATATTGCTACCTTCGCTACTAGTGTTGCCATGGTTTTAGTGCAGGACAATCTCCACGGTCAGGGGCATGTGATTTATTACGCCAATAAGAATCTTATCGATTTCAAAACTTGTTATTCACATGTGGAGAAGTTAGCATTGGCCACAGTCATTGCTATGCAAAATTTTCGTCACTACATTCTGCTCCGCACTACCACCGTATTGGCAGACCAGAACCCGATGTACTACATCTTGACTCATCAGGTACTTGGGGGCAAGTACTCCCATTGGATCGTTATCCTTCAGGAGTTCGATATAGAGTTTTCCAAGGCCACATCAAAGAAATCCTTGGTTTTTGTAGAGCTTATGTGTGATCTTTCCTGTGCTACAATGGAATATGAGCCCAGTGCTTCCTTTCTAGATGAATTCCTGTTCCTAATTAGCACTACTGATCCTTGGTATGGAGATTTGCTGATTTATCTCCAGACCCAGCGTTTTCAACCGCATTTATCTCGTGATGATCACCGCTGTATCCGTCACCACATGACGTACTATCTCATCTTGAATGATGCCTTGTATAGACGCGGGATTGACTCCATTCTCTGGCAATTCCTCGACCATGAGGAGGCTGAACACGTGTTGAATGATTGCCACTCTGGAGCATGTGGCGGTCATTTATCTAGGATGGCTACATCCCAGAAAATCCTTCGTGCTGGCCATTTTTGGATTTCTGTCTTCAAATAATGTCATGAGGCTGTTAAGAAATGCCCACCTTGTCAACATTTTTATCCTAAAAAGTGCACCCATCTTGCTCCGCTTCACCCCATCATTGCCATTGGCCCATTTTCCAAATGGGTGATTAACTTCATGCATTGTAATCCTACCTCAGCCGGGGGGCATGGTTACATCATCGTAGTCATGGATTATTTCACAAAATGGGCTGAGACCATGCCTACATATGTAGAAGATGGTAAGACCGCCGCTCTCTTCTTGTTCAATCATATCATAGCTAGATTTGGAGTTTTGCAGTCCATCGTCATTGTTCATGGATCTCATTTCTGTAATCAAATGATGGAGGAACTGAGTGCCAAGATAGGTTTTCACCATGAAAACTCTACATCGTATTATTCGCAAGCTAATGGTCAGGTAGAGGCCATTAACAAAGTTTTGAAAACTATGCTTCGTCGGATGGTTGGAGATCATAAATCCAATTGGCAGCTTGTTCTTTTTTCTACTCTTTGGGCTTATTGGACTGCTCTGAAAATAGCTACTGGTTTCACGCCATTCCAACTTGTCTATGGACTTGAAGCTATCTTGCCGATCCAATGTCAGATTCCATCTTTACAACTTGCCATTGAACTTCTCCTAGACACTTCCGTAGAGGAAGAGATATTTTTGTATTTGAATAACCTTGATGAGACTCATAGAGATGCTGCCTTGGCTAATGAGGCGCATAAGAAACGCATCAAGGTGCAGTACGATAAATCTGTCTAGC
Organism: Pseudotsuga menziesii; assembly: GCA_001517045.1. Classification (NCBI taxonomy): domain Eukaryota; kingdom Viridiplantae; phylum Streptophyta; class Pinopsida; order Pinales; family Pinaceae; genus Pseudotsuga; species Pseudotsuga menziesii. The sequence goes on along the minus strand of LPNX010150837.1, from coordinate 49,840 downwards.
CTCGTGTCTTCAACGAGGGTGAACTAGTATTGACTTATGACCAGAGATATGACAAACTAGGGAATGGTAAGTTTGAGTCCATGTGGTATGGACCTTTCGTTATTTCTAAGGTGTTAGAGAAAGGAGCTTACGAGCTCATTGATTATGATGGAATCCCTTTGTGGCAACCTCGCAATGGGTTGTACCTGAAAAGGTACTATGCCTAGATCTTCTTGGATAGTATCTTGTATATATGTATATTGATTGACTTTTAGTGTGATTTTAGTATTTTCAAGATGTTTTTGAGTTTTAGTGTCCGCATCTGTTTATACCATGTTTTGGTCATGCAGATGGATTTCTATGGCTTCACTGATGGTGCTTTCCACCACACCTTGAATCTTCCCTCGGCTACTTGGGTTCTCTATTCCCCAACTGAAGATTTTCTTAGTTCAGGAGTGGTTTGCATAGGTCCCGCTACTAATAACATCGCCAAGTATGAAGAAGTCATCGGTCTTCTGGCTGAAGCTGCCTCCCAGGATGTCTGTGATCTAGTAGTCTCGATGGACTCACAGCTCGTGGTTTGTCATTTGAACCATGTATACACCATTAGGAACCCTGTGCTTCTACGCCTCTTCCAGAAAGTACATTTGTTGGAAAGATCATTTGAAACCATCACTTATAGGCATATCCCTAGGGAACATAATGTAGTTGCTGACTCATTAGCTAATTACATCCTAGATTGGCATATATCCCATTCATGACATTAAAATAAAACATGGTACATTGTAAATAAACATTTAAAGACACATAAAACTCATGTAAAATACATTGAACATTTGAGACATATAAACACCAGGTAAAAGTCTATATATATATATGAAAATTTTACAAAAAATAGGTCCCGAGACCTCATCTGAAGCATGTAGGCTTCCAGGAATCATCATACAAAATCCTAAAGCTATCAGCTTTCAGTATACATGTCTCATACACTAATGGTGCTCATGATAGCACATCACCGCTTGAGCCACCCTCCATAGCAGCCTACTAAATCTGCCCGGTACTCCCACTGTAGATCTCTGATATCTAGTCGGGAGGTCATCTATGTCAGCATCTGGGATGTCTAGAGTCAACCTCTCCAGGTTCTCCTCCAACTCCCCGGTGATATCATCATCCTATGGTACGAAGCGAGCTCCGGCTCACCTATCCAATGGAGATGCTCCTCCAGGCCTCACTGCTCCAACATCTGCATGAGAACAAACAGGTCTTGTTACTTATCATACAAAATATGAAACTTTGAAAACATAAAAACATTGTCCATTTTAGGGTTTCTTGCTTCTTACCGATGTCACCCCACTGCCCTCCAGGTGGGAGTGGTAGGTTAAGATCTCTTGTAAATTCTGTGCCTGCATAGGCATAGTCCTCGAACATGAGCATTTGATCTCGTAACCATATGAAGAACAGATCACCAAACTTCACTCTGCCCCTACCCGCTCCTGTGCGAGCCATGACCTGGACCCACCTCAGCATATGGGGGTCCCATGCTCTCAGACTCTGAAAATTCACCTAGGGCCTCATCTGTGGGACCCACTCAAAGAAGAAGCAGGCTAAGATGGAACCAAAGCTGAACTGCCCTGCCGACATTTAGTCAGCTGATCCTTGAAGATTGGAAGCATTGCTTCCGCCTAGTTGAACACCGTAGGTGCCATGGCCTCTATGGTGTATAGCATGTGTGCCCTGGAATCCTGGTGCACACCCTGGCTCCTAACCACCCTTTGCATGGTGAACAGAACAATCCGTAGAGCCTTGTTTGTCACTACCCTGATGGGGATTTTCTTCCCTGATGTACTTGTACGTAGTGCATAGTGCCGATCTATAAGCTCTATGGTGGTAATGTCCTCGCCACAGGAACCTGTTAGTGAGATGGGGGCACCCCATCTCGATAGACCAGTTAGGAAGTATATATGCTCTACCTCCACAGTAAGTATATGTGCCCCCACCTCAAAATACTGTTGTTTTGGATTCCACATCTGCAGTATGTGTTCTAGTAATCTCTCGTGGGACACTATGCTTGGGGTTCAGAAGAACTTTAAGAGTCCACAGTCCCATAGTGCGACAATGCAACCCACATTTCTTTCAACAACAACATTCTCGTCATCATGCGTTCTTTCCTTCCATATCACAATGTTTTGAGTCACCTAGACCTGTCAAAAACAATAATGGTATACATTAGAATCATCCTTGAATCATTGCAAATCAAAAGAATGAATATTTGTTGCCCATATCATTTTTTAAATTTCTCCACAGTTGGCACCGCTTGTGCCCCATTGGAGACAGGTGGTGGCACCACCTGTCCGCTATGTTCTTGGTGCGGTTCTCGAGTGGTATCGCGTATCCCGTAAGGGGTAGCCGCAGTGTCCACATATTGAGTTTTAGGGATTTCCAGATAGGCCCAACCCCCCCCCCCCCCCCCCCCCCCCCACAAATCTCAAAATAGAAGCTATGAAATGAAAGATAAAGGTCTTAGATGTTACTTGCAACTGACGGTGCTGAAAACAGATGGTGGAAACTCCTGGTATCAGTTGTGGAAGATCTGGCTAGAAAAATGCTCCAAGTGCTCTCTGCTAGAGGTAAATAGTGAAATGTTTTGATTTTTTACTATTCACTTGACTTATATAGACGTTTTTGGGTCCGAATTACTATAGTTTTGATTTAAAATCATATTTTAGTCAAAATTCATTTGTTGTAATCCCTTAATGTTGGTTTTGAATGCATTTAACACTTGTTTTTGAGTCATCTGCAGGATAAGAGAACTTTAGTAAGAAGATTTGGAAAGTTTGTTTATGGCTTTTTCGTAGTTTCACAAAATGGAAAAGGTCATTGAGCATTTATTACGACACTTTGTCATGCTCGTTAAAATCTAGTATCAAAGTTCCGAGTCCATTTCAAGTTTCTTTCCAGGATCGTAAAATACAACGTTGTGTAAAGAAGCGTCGTGGAGTCCTCTTTTTACCTCTTTTTTAGTCTCCTTAAACATGAAAAGGTCGTCGAGTCCGTTTCTAATTCTTTCTAGGCTCATAAAATATGACATTGTGTAAAGAAACCTCATGGAGTTCTCTTTAAACCCTTTTTCAGGCTCCCTAAATACGAAAACATCGTCGAGCGATCTTGTCTTCTTCATGCTCGTTAAAGTATTTGAAGAGTCATTCGTCTGACGGTAGGTTATCTCTTTTTCGGTTCGGATCGGACTATTTACGAAAAAGCTTCACTCTAGCCAATCATGACTGGAAGAGTTCTCTAAGGTATTATTTTACACTTTTTCGGGCCTTAGAGACTAAATCATACTAAAAAGGACCCCCTTGGAGTCTTCTTCCGTATTCGTTCAGAATCTCTAAACATGAACAATACTGAGGTTTCTTTTAGTGGACTCGTTAAATTAAACATTGAGAGACCCATTTTGGGAATGAAACCCTCCTCTCTCAGGTTTGTAAAACATATGAGTCTGGACTTGTCTTCTGATAAGCTATATCGAGTGTTTGTTACCCTCTTTGAACTCGTAAAACCGAAAAGAGGCACTCATCAATCAGGATGGGGGAAATGGGAAGGGAATAATTTTGCAAATAATGGCAGTTGTTTGTCATTACCTTTGAACATGGCACTTGTCTGCACAATCATGTCAGTCAATTGGGTATTCAGCTGATCTCCGTGACAATCCACTTTCATGAGTCATGTTAATCCTTTGAGTCTTTCAAAAGAATGCATTGTCCACTGTCGCATTGTGTATCTGTCCTGTTTAGTCATGCTACCAATTATTTTTGTCGTGCCACCCGATGTTCAAAGGATATCTGAAGAAGTTTTACCTCTGCAGTCTACACAGTCTTTGTGTCACACTACTACATTTCGACCAAAAATCCGACGGCCGTCATGTCGGATTTTCGACACTTTCCTGTCGCATGTACGACACTTTGATTTTTTTTAAGCGTCGGAAACTTGTCGTCGGTTATCCGACACTTAAGTAACCGTCGGTTAAGCGACACTTCAGTAACCGTCGGTTAAATTTAAAGCGTCGGTTAAGCGACAGGATATCTTCGACGGTAGTGAAATTTTTTTGAGAAAATCACCTTCATGCCGTCGGTTAAGCGACAGAAGGTCCGTCAGATAAGAGACGGTTAGTCAATTTAAAAAAAAAAAATATTGCAAAAAAGATGGAGGATCCGTCGCTTAAGCGACGATTATAGAGAGAAACCATTGGATAAGCGACATCAAGAACTGTCGCTTAAGCGACGGAAGGGAATTTAAAAAAAAAAAAAAATTCAAAATTGGTATAGGACGCACACTAGGTGGAAAATTGAAAAGCCCATGTGGAAAATTGGACATCCAGCTAAGCCATGCTAAAATCTCAATTCAGTTCAGACAGTTTATTATGGACCAGCAGCCAGGATTTGTTGAGCAAGAGTGGAGTCATCTCCTATTTTGTAATCCACGAATTTCTCGAAGTTATTCTTGAACAGACGTGCAAGCTTCTGCAGAGTATCCGCGTATTCAAGACTGTTTTCCCACTGTACAAGTTAACAATTTGGTTAGAAAGCGAAGTTTCCCACAATCATAATAAATACATGAAGCGGTTCTTAACTAATTAAAGTTTACCATGTTCTCGGGACGAAGGATTTCAGCAGGTACACCCTCCACCTTGTCTGGAACATTGAGGCCAAATATGGAGGTCTGGCTGTAATTAGCTTGAAGCAGAGATCCATTGTGAATTGCATCAATGATGCTTCGTGTATATGCCAACTTTATTCTCCTACCAACCCCATAGCTCCCTCTAGACCACCCAGTATTAACCAAACAGGCAGTAGTGCCATGCTGCTTCATTTTTTCTGCAAGCATTGAAGCGTACTTTGTTGGGTGGAGCATAATGAATGCTGCTCCAAAACAAGCTGAGAATGTAGCTTGGGGTTCCTTAATACCATCCTCTGTTCCTGCAACCTACACAGGGAAAATAATTATAACAACTTGGTTGGTTGATTTCTATGGCATTGTAAAGTATAGCTTGTAATTCAGACAGGTTTACAATGTAGCTTGTAATTCAGCCAGGTTTGACAAGCATATGCCTTTA
>LPNX010150837.1:0-37235 GCA_001517045.1 Pseudotsuga menziesii | reverse complement strand
ACAGGATTCTATACAGTTGTAACAAGGGTCATACTAATGAGCTGAGGAAGCGATATAGCAGGTGCATTAATTCCTTTCTTTCCTACAAAGCGAGAATAAGTGGCATATGGAACTTAACCGTTAATACAGGCAGAGGCTAAGTGAGATTGTACTAACTGTGTATATAGCCAGAGAAGTTCCCGCATGCATTTTGATGGCATTTATGCAAAACATTCCTGTTTTGATGATCCCACGATGTGCAAGGGGGTTTCGGGGTCTCTGAATGGCAAGCATTGTGCATTGTATTAAATACAGTCGTCTTCGGAAGCGTTCCAACACCTAATCGCCAGGAGGTTACTAATTTGTACATCAATGAGCATATAATTTTGCCCCATTTATCTTCTGAATCTTGAAATAAAAAAAAATCAGGCCTTGTCCCGGAAGCCCTGAAAAAAATGAACTTGTCTACATTTAACTTGCTCCAATTACTAAATATGTTGATAAACTAGTCTTAACTTAACATTTAGTCTGAGAAACTTCTACCATTATATAACAAGAACCATAAAAATCGCAAATCCATTGGAACAATTGAAGCCATACAATACAAGAAACTTCAAAAACCCTGAAATCTATCCATGGGATCCGTGAAATTTTATTTTGCAGAGTATGAACCAAGCTGCTATTGGAATAAACTTTATAGAGCGCTACGTTAGAAGAGTAACAGAATGCAACTCGAGTTGAGGTCATTCTGATTGTTGGGAGCTACTCTGCTCCACTCTCTCCGAATCTTGCTTCTAAGAAACCAAAGCCAAGCCAGTGAGAAAATAGATGGTTCCCGCGCGCCTTTGGTTTTTTGAATGACCTGTTTGACCAACGCGCCGTCGGTTAAGTGACGATCATGACAATAACCGTCGCTTAACCGACGTGTGTGGCCACATTTACAAAAAAAAATACTTTCGCTTTTTCTTTGGTTTTTTGAATGACCTTTTTTGACCAACGCGCCGTCGGTTAAGCGAAGGTTATGACAATATCCGTCGCTTAACCGACGTGTGTGGCCACATTTACAAAAAAAATATATCTTTGTGATTTTTGGCAGGTTTAAAAGAAAAAATCCACGCGCCGTCGGAAGTAACCGTCGGTTTTTGGATCGAAATGTAGTAGTGTCAGTATCTTTGAGTCAGTCATATGGTTACTACATTCACATCATTCCAAAACTATGTTCCGAGTTTCGTGTCGTCGATGTGGGACTCATCATGGCCCTCCTTCGATGAGATTTTTCTCGTCGACATCAGCTCATCATCCAGGAAATAGTCTTAGAAACAATATTTAGTACCTTGAGATCTGTATGCCTTAATGATAGTTTCTCTCACTCTCAACATAGGTTCACATCATTGACCTTTGATCGATAGAATCGACTGGGTGTTCGACATCAGGACATCTATTCACACTCAGTAGGTTGTACTAGGGTACCTTGGGAATCATTAACATTAATGGTGATCTCCCTCACATTTGTTAACGGTTCACATCATTGGCTGGTAATCAAGTGGTTTCTACCACGTTCAACTTCAGATCATTGTAATAACATGGATAGAATCGTACTTTGTGGAAGACGAGATGAAGACCCTGGGTATTTGTTTAAAGCGCTCATTGCTTTTTCCCCAGGCTATGATGGAGTTTTGTACACCTGGCATGGATCCACGTTTGTATGGTTGTGGCTATGCTCAAATTTGCTTTAGTATGACATAGATCTACGTTGTATGTTTGGTAGCTATGTCCAAGTTTGAGTCCTCTATCACATGGATCTATGCTGTATTCTAGTAGCCATGCTTGCTTATTCCTCTCATGGATCTGCCTTGTATTGGTCTGTAGCCATGAGTTTGGTTACTTGTGTCTATGAGTCAACATACTGATGTACTACATATGCCTACTTGACAACATGTTCTGATCGAGCTGACATTTTCATCTTGTGGCGACGAATTGTTCTCAAAGCTCTCATTTATTGTATCCCTCTAAGACTCATGCATTGGGGGGCATCCTGTTATACCAAAATCCTGTCACCATCATGTGATAAGACATTTGACATACCTACTTATTCTGAATCCTAGCTTCTGTATTGGAAACTAAATTGTTTTTCATCAATCTTTCATACAAATTCCTAGCACCGCGCATGCCCCTTTATCCAGGAGCAGTACCCTTGTTTGCACCACTTATCATCTATTGCCCATAAGCGGTGCCACCGCTTATAGTCCTTGGTCCATAAACGGTTATTACCAGAACCGCTCTGTCATAGAAGGAGAAATGTAGTACCCTGGGTAAAAAGGGAAAAAGAGAAGTTTCTTGAGGCTTCTAGATGATAAGCCTTGTGTCCTACCTTATCCCTATTGTTGTGGGTTGGTTGAGCTTGAGATCCCTCATCCTAGGATCTTAGAAGCCACCTCACCCACTAATTTATCAACCTACTCTATCCATTAAAGCCTTATAAATAAGAGCTCATAGCCATGGTTGAGGAGAGAACACTTGAGGTATTGTTATGCTGTTGGATTGATCATTGGACCAAGATCATTTGGAGAGAGCATAGAGAGCTACAGTCGAAGATTTTGGGGATGAGAATGTCTGGTTTCATGGAGATGCATGTCAACACTAAGGCATATTCTTTAATGCAAGTTGATTTATATCCCACATATGTTGTTGTTGTTGTGATTTCGCATGTATGTTGCTAGATTCCTTAGTCACTAGCATAGATTAGTAGATCATGTTCTAGTTTCTTTGATCTGTTTCGTGTTGAGCTTGATTGTAGGTACACAGGTGGACTATCAAATCCTTGTATTCCAGATATCTACAGCGTCTAGGGAGAGTATTCAACCTTTGTCCTTTATTTGTTATGAATCTGAACCATTCAGACCAGTGGAATACCTTGCTGTCCGTAGGAGGTGAAATATTCCAGCTAACACCTTCAACCAAATCCCTCTCAGGAGACAAAAAGGAATTACCCTGATTATTAATTTTCTGTTTGTTTTCATCATGATTCAGTGAAGTGTCTTCAAGCTCATTTTCGACTTCAACAAGGACATGTTTACTATTTTGTTCTTTAACTTTTGACACAGAAAAACCTTCCATATTCCTAGTAAACCTTTGATTTTATCCTCTAGATTTATCTATATCTATCTCAACGCTTATTTGTTGACAGGAAACAACCTTCTCAATTTTATTTTTGTTTTTGACAAAATAAAAACTCATCAGTTCTTTTCTTTAATTAAGTATTAAAATTATTAAAGAGTGTCTTTAGAATCTATGATTCTGAAGATACTATCAATTAAAGGGAAATTTATTGATCAAACTAGAAGTTTAGGATTATAGTTGATTATTTTAGAGGCTGTTAGAATTTAATTTTATATATGACTCATTTTTGGTCACTATATTCATTGGTCATATATTATTCAAATTAAATATTTGCTGCTTATAATTCTTATCTTTATTGCTTGCTAATTGAATTAAGTTTGATCTAATATTTCTTGTCTTTCATGTAATTTTTTTTAAAGATTTCTATAATATAAGACATGGTCTCATCATTAAAATTTTGTGTCATGCTTATATATTTGGGTTAATAAATCGAATCTATACTCTATTTTAACTCTTATTATGTATTAAGCATTTATCTTAAATGAATTATATTTTAAACTATGTCTAAATCTTTTCGACATGAATAATCTCTACATTGTACATATGATTCTCAAAAGCTTAGGTTTATTTTCATGCATCATTTTGAATACTTATCAAGATATTTTGCGTTAAGCTCATGTTGATCGATTTTAATTTAACACTTAGTTTTTGATAAAATTTCTACTGGATCAAAGTTCGTAATAGATCACATGATGATTTGAATTTTTGCTTATCTTTCAATCATGTCATATCAAAACTATATAATTTATTCTCTGAATCTATTACATGTATAAACTATGGTTTTAAATACTTGATCTATGATACAAATTTATTTGGATTACTCATCCCAATACTTTCGTTGATTTCATGAAACCCTAGAAGACATGATTGTTTGCAATGGGAGGTTTCACATCAACCCGGTTAAACAGTACGCCCAATCTCCATGTATAACTCCTTCATGTTTAAATTGGTGACGATGTGTTTGCTACAAGATACGAATTGATCTCTTGTTAGCACCTGTTCCATGGACATTAACATGAAATCATTACCCTGATCAAATAATTTTATATTAACATCATACTATCTGATACTCATATCACATTTATGAATGTATTTGATTTTAGTAATGATTTAAGGTCATATCAGTTTGTTTGATAGATACATGCGCTAGTTTTGGCAGTGGAGTTGTCATGCGTAGAAACAAGTCTAGGTTTATTCTTTAGTTTTCACCAAAGTCACATGGGGGTTTTGTCATGTCTACACATTAATGTATCCCTATTCCCTCTGTTTTCACCACTCCGTATCATTCTTTCTTAACATAAGAACTTATAATTGAGAAAATGGTTCCTTTGAGTCGATTTGAGGTCTCTGGACCTGAGTTGTTCGAATGTGACCCGAAATACATTGCATTGTTCAGGAAAATTGGTTGGAAACCTTTTTTCTTCGAATTTAGTGGTCACAACGTGGAGGTAGCTCGATAATTCACTCTTTCCTTTGATGGAAATACTGTGCAGGTTGGGGATTTGCAGTTTATGGTTGATGAAGAACTTATCTCTAGGGCCACGAATCTTCCTCATTCTTAATTTGAATAATATATGACCAATGAATATAGTGACAAAAAATGAGTCATATATAAAATTAAATTCTAACAGCTACTAAAATAATCAACTTGTAAAAGAATCAACTCTAATCCTAAACTTCCAGTTTGATCAATAAATTTCCCTTTAATTGAGAGTATCTTCAGAATCATAGATTCTGAAGACACTCTTTAATAATTTTAATAATTAATTAAAGAAAAGAACTGATCAGTTTTTATTTTTTCAAAAACAAAAATAAAATCGAGAAGGTTTTTGCATGTCAACAAATAAGCGCTGAGTTAGCTATAGATAAATATAGAGGATAAAATCAAAGGTTTACTAGGAGTAGGACAAGTTTTTATGTGTCAAAAGTTAAAGAAAAAAACATTAAACCTATCCTTGTTGAAGTTGAAAGTGAGCTTGAAGACACTCCACTGAATCATGAAGAAAACAAACAAAAAATTAATAATCAGGGTAATTCCTTTTTGTCTCTTGAGAGGGATTTGGTTGAAGGAACAACTTGTTTAAAAAAATTCTTTCAGGAGTTTGAAGTTGAGCCATCGATGAGTCATGAATTTTTACAAGATGATTCTCATAAGGATACACAGCAACATATCTCTTTAGAAAATAGAAATGAACAGTTAGAAAATGAACTATAAGAAGCAAAGGAAGCCTGTAATCGCTTGAAATCTGAGTTACATCAGAAGAAGAATGAATTGTTAATGTGGGTGGATAAATGGCAACAAATGAAAACAATTTAAAAAAAAAATGATGAACACGATGCTTATCACATTTAATGATGACTTGATGAAGTGTGATAAGTATCACGAAGAGAATAATTTGAAGCTTAAGGCCAGATTGTCTGAGTCCAGAAGAATGGATCATACAGGTTAGTATTTATAAACCAATTATGATAAATTTTTCCATGTAGGTAAAACTAGTTTATTAACTCTTCCATTTCTGTTTTTCATCTCTATTTATAAGAATTTTTATGGACACCCTTGTAGAATCAAATATTCTACAGGAGTGTCATTATTAAGTTGTTTTACTTTCATTCACTTGCTATTATTATGATTATGATTCTTCTTTTAAATATCGCAGGTACCTTGTTCTATCATATTTTGGTGTGAGTCATCAAGTTTACCAAATGGCATGTGCTGTGTTTAAGCATATTTCAGTTCGATGAAGTAGTTATACAATCAAAGTTGCGAATTACTGTTTTAGAGGATGACTATGTTTGCCAGATCTAGATATTTTATAAATATGCTGGGCTGAATGGAGATATTCTTGCTAGCCGGTTGTTTTGCTATTGCTTGATGCAATTTTTGTGGAGTAGCTGGATACCTATGAAAGTCATATCATTATTCAATCCATCTAGGAAGAAGTAAATAAATTCCAGTCATCATTTCAAAGGATGATCATGCCTACCAGGTTCCTTTCTTTGAATAGTTCATATGCAACAGAACGATGATAAGGACCTTTTTATTATTATTATTATGTAACAACTGTTAGGAATCAAATGTATATTTTTAGAATAGTTGTTGCATAGAAAACTAGAAAGAATTATTAGCTTTAGGCTATAAAACCCATGAAAACTAATTTTAAAGAGATGGAGTATTGTGGAAAGAATTGGATATTGAAATAACTCTTGGCTTGTTGCCTGAATCTCATTGGAGTTTCTCTTATNCTTGTATAACTGTGAATTATCAGTTTTTGATATATATATATATATATATATATATATATATATATATATATACTCATATTTCAAATATTCTACTTTCTCATTTTAAATTTGAGTACAGTTATGCTTGGTTGTAATTGTTTCAATATTATCTAAGTTACTATGATCACTCAACGTTTCATGTTAGATATAAATACTATGTCAGCCATTTCATTTAATTTATATTGATGAATTAGATCATATAGTATTTTCTTCATAAGCTTATTATTCGATGGTATCTATGTTTCTATAGGTATTTGAATTGATAAGTGGATTAATTTCTTATTTAAATGTTAATTTTGAACCTTTAATTATTCCTTGACCATTATGTCACAAGATGAATGAAATGTTTCTTATTTTATTTTTTTGATTAAGCATAAATCTTTATTTAACAAAGATAGTGTTAATGATATAAATTTTGATAGTTTCCTATTTTTATTTATATCGTTCATTTTTCCCTGTTATTTATAATAGTCAAGAGATAATTAATATAAAAAGTTTGCTCTCAGCTAAGATAGATAGGATATATTAGGTTTGATTTAATTTTTTGCTTAGATTTTCCTATTTTATTTAGTAGTTGTTAAATAGGTTTTAGTTTAGTTAGTTGTTTAATATCTGAAACAGTTTCTTAGCCAAAAAAATTAAATCAAAATCTAAAACAAGAGACTTTCTCTAAGAAAGCAAAATTAGGATAACTTAGACTTAGAAATTAACATTAAGAATTAGTTTGACTTTAAGTTAACATAGGAAATATTTTGTTGAGTTTTTCTAACGAAATTATCCTTAAGAGAATAAAAGATTCAGCTGGTAGCAAGAGACCATAACCAACGAAATCAAGCTAACCTAAACATATCGAGAACTGTAGTAAGTAACATGTGTGGGATTGATTTCCTCTGTTGGCCTAGGTCATAAAATCAGGCCAACAGATACCAAACTAGAAAAACAGATAACGTTTCGAGTTTCAGTGTGGGCTAATTAAGTTCCACAATCCAAACAACAAAGGATGAGAACAACTACCAAGGCCTCCAATGATAGTACTTATTGGTGCAAGTATCCCCATAAGGAAAGGGACACCCTCCAAGGGTTTTATCAGTTTGTATCAATGACCATTCAAGGTTGGAAGGAATCCCCCTTTCTGTAACATGTGTAGAACCCTAAGGACAAGATACTATGGCTACCATTATGCAGTTTAAATACGAGGGGATAGAGGACATCCATGATCGTACGTATGAGTAGGGTATCTAATCTTGAAACTATTGAATATGAATTGTCATTAATGTCAAAGGCTCTAAATATCAAAGGATCGAAATGTCAAAGGTATTGAACATAAATTGTCATTGATGATAAAGGAGATTATTGAGCAAGTTGAAATTGATAGACCAATGCCAAAAGAGCTAAAGAATTCCTCACATGAATCCATCTTGAAGAGATATATTTATAAGAATGTGAAAGTACCATGAGATCAAAGATCCTATCACAACATTGGTCACAAGTGCACAAACAACAATCCATAAGGAAGAACATTGAAAATAACAGATATGCACAAATACCATTTGTGTGAGACTTACGAATGAATAACATGAAACAAAAACTTGTGTGTAAAATTCCCACCAAGAAAATGGTGCGGTACAAAGAATTCTGAACAAGAATATCAATTATAATCCTATGTGCAAAATTCCCACAAGGAAGTTGGCATATGTGTGCCAAACCCCATATAGATGAATTGAGATAAGTGACACATCGACACATATCATAACTTGAGGAAGATACAAATAAGTTTGGGGTGTTGTTCAAGGATAAGGAACTTCAACAAGTGGACACATCTCTTGAGCAAGGAAAAATATAAATAAGAAAGGTATGTGCATGTTGCAGTAAGTTTATGAAATGAAGAATAGAGATAATATGGTTAGAAAAGATTCATAATTCTTTTGGGTATCAATGGATTGTTGATTGTATAAAGAGTTTTATGCAGTGAAGCCAAAGAGCACACAAATAGTAGATGATGAACACAAAAATGTATGCTATATAGGAGGATACCTGTATTCAGTATGTGCGATATTATTACTTAGTGAAAGACGTAGAGTGTAGAACCTCAGAAGAGACTGAGTTTGGAATACTGTTCAGCACAAAGATGCAGATCACAGAACTAAATAAATGGATGAGTTAAAAAAGCTACAGAGACACAGATCAAATTCTTTATCACATAGCGTAGTTTTGGCAACTGTCTATCTTGATGCACTTAATGAAAAGAGAGACACATACAAAATGAATATAGCAGTTGTGGGTTGGTGAAAAATTACATCAAAGATAAGGTATTTTGTATATTGCAGTTATTCAATAAATTCTTATTTCATATTAAGGAGGTTGGACAGGGAAAGTAATAGGGAGTCAAAGCTTCCTTTTAGTTGCAGCTGGTAAAAAAAATTCAGGGTGTTATAGAATCCTTTCTGTTAGAGTAGATAAAACCTAGGAGGTTGGAGCCTCCTTCCAGTTGAATATGGTAAATATAATTAAGGGGATGGATCCTTCTTCTATTCATAGCTAGAGAATATAATTCAAAAATTGGAGATCCTAGTTATCCATAGATTGAAGCTTTATTGATACAAATCATAATTTTCATAGTGAGACAAACATATGTTCAGGTCGATGCCTGAATTTCATGAGCCAGTGCTCACATAGATCGAATTTATTGCAAGTTGGTTCATGTAACCAACAAATTGTAGTTGAGAATCATATCGACATCTAAAATGAGTGGGTTATCATGTTTGGAGATTGCATTCTCCCACTAATGAATTGTTCACACACACACACACACACACACACATATTCTCATAAATTTGTGCACTGTTGTATTTGTTACTGTTCATGCTCCAAAGTTTTTAATAGGTGAAATTTTGTTGAAGTATAACACACACACACACACACACGCGCACACACACACACACATGTTATTAGTTATTCACCCCCTAACAGTAATAAGATAAATCCAATAGTTCGTATCAAAGAGGGTGTCTTCAGTAACATATTAACATCTAGAAGAAGGATCCAACACATATATGGACAAGCAATAAGGATTTTCTACCAACCAAGCACCAATATTTGATGGATCTAATTACACATTCTAGAAAATATGAATGTAGGCCTACTTGCAATCTCTCGGAATGTATGTTTGGAAATCAGTGAAAGATGGATAGAAGTTTCCAAATGAAAGCACACATGAATCATATTTTTAAACATAAGACAATAAGAATGGAAAGCAAGAGCGAAGAATGCAATACTATGAGAACTTTTTGATGTCGAGTTTACTAAGGTGATGCAATGTACTACAACAAAGGAAGTCTGGGACAAGATAAAGAGTATTTATGAAGGAGATGAAAAGGTCAAGAAGGAAATAATGGTAACCATCCTCTACACAATTTGAAACGCTAAAAATCAAGGAGGAGGAAGACATTGCAACATAATTTCTTAGAGTAGATGAAATAGTGAATTCCATAAGTGGAATTGGAGGAACAATTAAAGAAAAATCAATTGTACAAAAAATCATGTGAACCCTACTGTTAACCCAAAAAATCCCTCACTCAGCTCTACATGGCCTACACCACCCAAGGACACCCATGCACGACCTTCGTAACACCCCATTAGACCTTCACACCCTCAAAAAAGGATTAAAATGAGTAAAAGGGCTTACAGACCCCAAAAAGGAGCCTAAATAACTCTCCTAGTGGCTAAAGCCTCCAAAAAGGGGATAAAACCCCTCAAAGGAGCCTAAAACCCTAAAAGGAGACAAAGTTAGGGCGGAAGGGGCTAAAAGCCCAAAAAAGGGGCTAAGGCCTTGACCAAGGGCTTAAAACCCTAAAAATCCCCAAAAAAGCTATAAAAGGAGGGGTGGGGGTCACTCTCAAACAACTCCTCTCTTGCATACTGTTATGATACCCATGGATGCCTTGAGACCTCTTTGCCTCTAAAGCCACCCACATCCCCCTCTCTTCCACTCATCTTCCCCATTGAGCCATAGCTCCTCCATTACTGAGTGATATAGGGAGGTGCTTCTTCCAGCCAGGGCATGGTGGCCCATTTCACTAAAGAAGAGGTATAATCTAGTTTTGTTTATGTGTTTGATTTATTAGTTTAGTTTTTTTCTGACCATTATTTGTTTGCAGGTTTGATATCTAACATGTTTTTGCAGGTTTATTATTTCTAATAGTTGTTTGCAGGTAGCCAAGGCGAAGCCCTAACCTTGTTTGCAGAGGGGCTCACGGCCATTTACTTTCTGTCATTTTCTTTCCTTTCTGTCCAATTTATTTCATGCATTTTCCACTCGTAGGAACCTACCCTTCCGTCCTATAGACAGAAGGGAGGCATTCCTTCCCCTGTAGTAAGGAGAAATCCCTACTACAGAACTAGCAACCACACTAGGTTGATCCCACAGGATCCCTGGTTTAGTTTTTTAAATTTCAAAGTTTTTTAGTTTATGCCCTAGTTTAAAAAAAAAAAATCTTGTCAAATCTAGCTTAGATCCAGTTTATTTTCAGTTTTTATGGTTGTCGAAGCCTCTGTAAGGCAAATCCGAGTCTGTTTGGCCACAGTACAGGTTACTGTCGGCCGGATCTGACTCAGGATCAGAAAAACCCCAAATCCGGAGCAGGTCACACCTATTGGGCCTGAACAGTGGATGAGGTCACTCTTTTAGGCCTCACAGGCATGATGAGGTCGCCCTTTTTCCCTTGAAAGGTGTGACTTCACTTAGAAAGGCAGACCGCTTCTGTCTGTGAAATCTGTGTGACCCCCTTGCCTGTTTCAGGAAAACTTTTGCGACCCCCTCGCAAAATTTAACCTGAAACATGTGGCCTGTCAATCAGAGGTTCATTTTCAGTTTATTAGGGACTGTGAATGTGGCTCAGCTGCCTCTATCTAGCACAGTAGTTCTATTTCTATTTCTGTTTCAGTTTACTACCTTTTCTATGTACAAACAAAGTGTAAATTTAAAAAGAAATTTTTTTAATGGCTTAATGAATGTAGCTTAACTAAAATTGACATAAAATTAACAGTCTTGCTTACCCTTCCTCCTTTACCCAGTCATCACCCTTTGGGGTATTCTAGGATACAATGAAGGGCACAGCTTGTATAGTAATAGGTCCTTCACTGAATATTGTTCAAAGCTGTTAAAAATGGATGACCTGGAAGGTAGAGGGGTTAGAGAAGGAGGGCTTCTCATGGCGCTAACCGTCCTCCTTGTTGACCAACCTTGCATCTGGGAGGTGACCTGTGGATATACGGATGGGATTAGTCCCATTGTGTTGAGATCCCAACACCTTCTCTTGGTTGAAGAAGAATATAGGTGTAAGGTAGTCACTTAGTTAGGCCATCAACATTCAGGGTAAAAACAATTGTATCTGTTTGCAAATTTTTGTTTATTTACTGCTTGTACACACAATGATATGAAATCTATGACATATTCATAAACCACTTGTAGCCACCTGATAATAGAAAAATAGAAATACATATACACCATACCACTTAAATCAACCCAATTCAGTTCATGACGCTGAGAGAGCCCTTAAAATTTATCAATTTACACTAAGCTCAAAAAATATGCAGTCTTTGAGGACATAAGTCACTGACTGCCTTAACCATGGGAAGTACTTGGGCTCAGCCCAGAAATTCATTGTGAGGAGTACCACGGGAACCCCAAAGTAGCTGGCCATTGAGAGGAATTGCCAAGTGAAATGGGCAACGACCCCCACCGATTGAGTAGAAACGCCCATGAGGAAAAAGCCTAGCGCTGTCTTCTAGTAGTCTGGGTGGCTGAGTGACCACCTACAGCCAATAGGAAGCCATTGAAATCGGGGTCCAAACATCATTCCCACTAGTTTGATACAATCTAACACAATTGATCCCCCACGCTCTTCCTCATGCCTAAGAGGTGAACCACCACCATTTGGGACATTAAACTGACATCGTCGAAACCATTCTCAATGAACTCTCACACCATCAAAAGGCCACACAGCCTCTGATTCAGATTCAGACCCATATTAGTCTGAACCAGACCTCCATACTGCACCATCAATCCGCATGGATGGTGCAAACATGTATCCATTTTCCGGCATAGCCATAGCTAGTGGACCCATGTCCACACCACAAGTTGTCACTAACAACCCTACAGGTGGCCCCAGCATAGTCATGCAAACTGTCATTAGTCAACTACCCCCACCCATAGTAACCACTCAGGATGTCCCACTTGCAACACTTGCGGGCAGTGGACCTTCCACATACACTGCCCCTCCTGTCACATAGGGGCGCAGTGCCCCGTCCACATACACTGTCCCTCCTGTCACACATGGGGCCAGTATCCCTTCCATCCACACTGTCCCTCAGACCACACTTGCGGGCATTGGCCCATCTATAATGGTGCCACCACAAGTGCCCGCACCCATGCAGGTGCACTATGCACCTGCAAACCCCACCACCATCCCTTCCCCATCCCACATCAACCTGGGGTCAAACCTGCCTTTCATGGCTCATCTTAACCTGCCTAATTTGGATCATTTAACAAATGACCCCATCCACCACCAAGATTTCTGGCCACCCATGCCAACCAAGCTGCCATAAGACATTCCCAAGTTTGAAGGAAAGTCAGGGGAATGTCCCCAAAACCATATCATGACATTCCATCTATGGTGCTCATCAAACAACATCATAGATGAATCGATCAGGCTAAGAATATTCCAACACACCCTCATAGGTGCGGCAGCCAAATGGTACATTGAGCTACTGTAAGCCAAGTACCCAGATTTCAACTCCTTAGCTTTCATGTTCCTGCAGTATTTCCAACTCCTTGTCAGATATGACAAAGGGGTGGAGATCTTGTTATCCTGCTGCCAAAGCACTATGACACATATAACCGACCACATCCATGAGTGGCCGCGACGTCATAGTTTATGTAAAATCCAACTTGATGACAGGATCTTCTTGGAGTGGTTTCTAAAAACCTTACTCCCACCCATAGCAAAGGACGTCGCATCCGAACATCGCCAATCCAAAGAAGAGGCCATACTGAAATCCCAACAGTTTGAACTGATCTACGCTCAGTCTGGATACCTTTACACTGTCATTCTACACGCTCCCCGTCTGGGTACCTCCTACCAGGATGCACTGGGGGCATCCCATGTTGCAGATGGCATCATAGGCTCGATCTCCCAATAACCATAGCACCGTTCGACACCACTTGTAGCTCCACCACAACCAAGAAATACTGCTAGTGTTGCTTACTAGAACCAAACTCTGGACTATGCCAGAATGATGTCCCAATCTAGAGCAACAACTTCCTACACACAACTTGCGCCACCGTAGTAGCCTCAGGCCATGGCTTGGCCAACACAGCAGTACGCGGGGCAAATTCCCACATTTGTGGCACTACCAATGCCACAAATTTATTATGCACCACCAATGCAAGCAGTTCAAGCCCCTGCCCCTGCTCAACCCACTCTGTTGGGACAAGTATTTGCACAACAAAACCATCCCAACCAGCCTGCCCCCAACAATCAATAAGGGCAAGCTAGAAATAATTGGCCTCGGAACCAAGCCAATAACCAACCACAGGGAGGTGGTCAACAACCAAAACCTCCCAATAATGCCGTGGCAAACCAACCCACCCAAAACCCCCCATGACAAAATGCACCAAGGCAAAACGCCCCGTTGCGCACAAACCAACCATGCACACTCTGTGAGGTCTATGGGTACTACACATTTGAGTGTCCCCTCATGGGTTGAGCTAAGCAAGCCATTCAGAACAAGGCCCAATAGGCCGCCAATGCTATGAACCAAGCCCAACCCAACCCAGCACCACAAGGACCTCCCCCCATGGTGCTTCAAAACCCACTACCAGTCCAAGTATTGGTGGCAACCGCACTCCCTCCCCAGGCCAATCCCAACGCTCTAGGGGCACCTCCCACGGTAGAAACAGGTGTTCACGACATGCTAGCTATGATGACTGAAGAGGTCAACCTACAGACCATATGAAATCAGTACGGCACCAATACCAAACCTGCTGACACATCAGTGGCATCAATGTCTAAAATAGTCAACCTACCTCTTCAGTTACCCCCATTCCCCCGCCCCCCCATATGTCGAGTGGACAACAATGCCACAGTTAGAGCTATTGTCAGCTATAGCATTGTGGATGATTTGGCCCAAACACCAACGACCATGTCCACTCTGGAGGTACTCAAAACGTGCCCAACGCAGTGGAAAGCCTTACTAGCCGCCCTTGGGGACGTGGACCCCTCTGACTCCAAGTTGATCCCATTCCACATGGATAATGGAGAACCGCGCATGCCATCCACCACCACCTTCCAAATCCTGATCTCTATCCATAACTTGGTTGTGCACCAGTGCATAGTAGATGAGGGGGCATCTACATGTGTTATGTCTACCCTAGTCTAGCATAAACTTGGATCACCAATTCTGTAACCATCCTCCACAACTCTGTGGGCTTATGATGGCCATCCCACTTAAGATCAAGGAATCCTCCCCCATTTCCCCATCACATTATCTAGGAAGATAGTGCTGATCAACATAGAGTTCGTCAATGCTCAACTAGACTATAACCTACTCCTCGGAAGAAGTTATATGTATGCCATGAGAGTGGTTGCATCAACTGTCTTCCATCTCATGATGTTCCCCCACGAAGGGAAGATCATGATGGTTGATCAACTCACTTATCACAATTTGCAAGGGTTAATGGCACCCACCAATGTTATCCCTACCATCACCACCATTGAGCCAAAAGGGACAACCACACACGCCAATGTCATCCCTGCAATCAACACCATGGTTGACAACACACCAGCCTCCCCATTGTTGAATGTGGGTCCTGGGTTGTTTTCCAATACCACCATGACGGCTCATTTCCCCTTAGTGTCACTACCACCGACAAAAAATGAGACTATAGACTTGTGCATGGTCTCATCCAGAGCCATTGTACCCAAACAACAAGTGTAGCCGCAGCCCCAACCCCAACCCCAACACCGTTCACAGCCGCAACACCAACAGCAGCCACAACATCATTCGCAACAGCAACGTTTCACGCAGCTGCAACCACAACTGCATCCCCACATGCAACCATCAAGGAGTTATCTGGGCTCATCGCTAGTGTTAGAATAATCAAACCCATAGTATTAACCACTTAGACATTAATTCATTTATTTTTGTCTTATTTGCCTAGTTCATGAGTCCCACCATGTTCAAGTTGCTAATTGCCTATCCATAGAGGTCAAAATTGCCATCTTTGACTCATGTAGCACTTGGGAAAGCCTTAGGAATCAAATCTTCTTTATTCCTGGCCTCCTAGGCGCCCTTCTACTTTTTCTGCTTTGTTGACTGCTTTTTCAGTTTTTAAAGCACATAAGGAAAGCAAGACTAGGTGAGGTGAACCTGTTTTATTCCCCTTTCATCCTCCACTCCTTCCTCCATGCAAAAGCATGTATGAGCTGCCATTCCACCACTCATTAGCTTGCCCATGCGCCCTTTCCAATTCGTGAGCCTCATGACAGATTTGGGATCAGCTTTTTACACCTATGGGGGATTTGCCTATTTTGGGTAAGCCTACCTTATGCTAGTTTTGGATGCCTCCTTATGCATTCGATATCTTGATGTATTCTATATATTTAGCAACCTATGTTATTACAAGGTTGGCTATTGTACACTGAGTTAATATAATTTTGTGTTACAGCTCCATTTTCAGTCTCCATTGTTGACAATTTTGCATGATCAATTGTAATTTGTTGTGAGTGAAATTAATCTATTGCTGGTCAAAATTTGTATAGCTAGTCCATACAATTGTCTTCCTCTTTCCCCCACCTAGGGTCATGAGCAAGATAGCAATGGCCACCTTAAGCCTACCTAACTTCACATTGGGATTTTCGATATGGTATCTCGATCCACCAACTCAACCACCAATGCCCCAGATGGTTTTAACCCCAGTGAAACCCATTGTGGTCGAGTCTCACCCTCCACCCGGCCCACAAAAACCATCCACCACACCCGCACCACCCCACCCAAAAAGGGACAGGGGCAAGAATGCAAAACCTACCGTAGAGTCATGACAAGTCCTGCCTTGCACCGTCTACAAGCAACAGGGTCACCCAACTCAGAATTTCCCTAAAATCCCAATAATTCGTGCACATTTGGATGCCATGGATACAAATGAAAACATCCCCGTGGTTGAACTCCCAACCACACCAATAGTCATAAATAAGGCATTGAGAACAAACCATGCTTTCTCCCTTTGCGGTTTATATGGACATTACTCTCACCATTGCCAAGACTTGTCTAAATTTTGAAAGGCTCTAGCTGACCTTTGTCAACATTCCCTTGATTCTGAGATCACCTTGATCGAAAAAGTCCACCCCCCATCGCCTTCTTCAGACACCATGTCCGTTTACATGATGTCCCATTCAACTGACCCACTTATCTCCACCTCCAATGACGGTCCATCAGACCTGTCTCTTCTTTGCTTCTGCAATGATGAAGAGATACTTGAAGCTCTGACCACCCCAGAATACCCATGGGATGACATGCACCATTGCTCGTTCTTCCTCACTGAAGAACTTGTGTCGCAGTCTGACTAGTTTTTTGTGGAGACCAAATATTTCATTCATGGGAAAGTCGACTGGTTCAAGAACCCCATTCCGGCACTAGATGCCTTCGAAGAAGGGAACGTGGCCAACATTTCACCAACTACCAAAATCAACATCTCAAGAAGCTGTGCACAACCAGCTTCATCTACCCCATTGCCTACACCACCTGGGTTTCTAATCCTGTTCCCGTGAATAAAAAATAGGGTACCATTCGCATTTGCACAGACTTCCACAACCTCAATGGGGCATGTCCCAAAGACAACTTCCCAATGCCCTTCATTGATCAGATCATCGATGCATGCACCGGACATGAGGCTTTTTCCTTCATGGACGGATTTTTTGGCTATAACCAAATCCAAATCCGAAAATAATACCATTATAAGAAGGCATTCACAACTCCGTGGGGCACATTCACGTATTGTTTCATGCCCTTTGGCCTAAAAAATGCTGGAGCCACATTCCAGTGCGCCATGGCACACTGATTCCATGACCTCGTTCACATTATGTTGGTTTGTCTCGATAACCTCATTGCGCGGTCGTAGAAGCAAACACAACACATAGAAAACCTATGACAAGCCTTCCTACGATGTCGCAAGTACGAAATATGCTTGAACCCTTTCAAGTGTGCTTTCTGTGTCCCAACGGGCTGTCTCCTAGGGTTCATCGTGTCACACAAAGGAATGACCGTTGATCCCTGGAAAGTCCAAACGACTTTCCCTCTAACGTCACCCCTTTGAGTGACGACAGTACAACTTGTATTATAGTCTTTCTCCTTTTTTTTGTTTTACACATTTTTCAAAAGTGAGTCTTATGTATCATTTCCCCTCATTGCTCCAGATGGATTACACCTCAAACTGGTATATGGGATTCCCTGATGGAGCAAGTAGATGGTCTCCAAACCTCGCCTCGGCTGCATGGGTCATCTACTCCCCATCGCACGAGTTGATCCATATCGATGAAATATGCATGGGCACTGCGACCAACAACTAGGATGAATATGATGGTGTTAATGGCCTCTTGGCTACAGCTCTTCAGTTAGGTGTTCACCATCTCAATGTATTCTTAGACTCCCAGCTGCTTGTTTCTCAGTTGAACAACTACTATCAGGTACATGATTCTTGCCTCTTTAGAAATTTCCTGTGCACTAAATAGATGGTTAGAACATTTGAATCCATGACATTCACACATGTTCCCAGAAACCTCAATAGTGTCGCAGATCAAATGGCTAATGATATTCTAAATTGGCACATTCATAATCGCATATAGGAAACATACAACCACAACATCATGCATACTCATATTAAAAAATACACACACAGTGTAATAATACATCACATAGGCATTAGCATTCAACATTATTATAAAAAGACTCACATAATAAAATCATAAAAGCACATCCACGTGCGTCAAAAATATATATAGATAAATAGATAAGTCTCATGTCCAAAACATGTCCAATACAAAATGAGAAGCCACATATGCTTTCTCAGTAGGATATACATAATAACACTAAAACTCCTAAGTGCACCAATGCACTAGGGATAGCCCCACTAGGATGCTAATTTGACTCAGACTCATTGTCTGACTCAATATCGTCATCTTCCTCAGAGGACTCATCCTTCATAGGAAGGTCACCTCTCGCTGCCTGATGAACTTGCTCACAGGCCATAGCTATCCTCCTCATCACAACAGTCCACTTAGGAGGAAAACTATGAATAGAAGCGATCAAATCGCTGCTTAGATGCTGCCACCCATCATCAGAGATCCTAGTAGCAAGCCGCTCCAGATGTAGCAGCAGTTCATCCATCTCTCACCATTGCCTGCGAGAGTTCCTAGCAGGAACCACCGCAGGAGCTATGGTAACTACCCACCTCCAATTCCCAGGTGTCGGACGAGGACCAATATCTGCATATATAAATAAGGACACAATCAGTCCACACATATCAACATACAACTATCAACCAAGTCAAACTACACTATGTATAAAGATGAACATAAAAACATCACACATACATACCAGCTGGTCCCCACGCCTGGACGGTAGGTTAGGGCATCTCGAGGTCCCCATGGTAGTTCATACCCATGTACGGGTACTCCTCGATCACCATTGGAAGTTGTCACCACTGCTCTAATAGCTCCTCAGTAAAGAAGCAGCCCACTCTGTCGCCACCCTGTTGGATCATCATCTGACACCACCGGTACATCCGTGGCTCCCGTGGACCACTATCTTGTATATCCTGATGCAGACGCAATGTAGGTACTTTCTCAAAATAGAAAGCACACAGAAACGAGCCAAAACAAAATCCTACCCCAGATGTCTTCGACTAGTTCAGCTACCATCAAACAACCTAAAGATACATCTGGCCCCATCCATAGTATGTGCCCTCTATAGCACTCTCTACTAGCTAAAGCTGCCCTCCAGAGATCTTGTAGCTCCCCGTGGAACCCAAGATACGTAGCACTAATGTCACCACCACCTTTGTCGACAGATCCTCGATGTCCCACATCAGAATATAGGAGCCACAACCATACGCTATAGCATAACAGTGCCTATCACACGGCTCCTCCAATATCTCCCCTCGAGACAGCACCGGTGCCAAGTCACCCACAACTCCCAACATAGGGAGCCCAGTCAGAAAGTATACATCCACTAGCGTGATCTCAATTCCCTAGCCCTGAAAGAGGAATGCCTCCTCATCAACATTCTAGAAACTCACCAGTGTTTGCAGTAGCAAACTCAAGCTCTTCATGAGGGGTATCCTCATGAAATTAAGCAATACACAATGGGCTAGTGTATCTCTCACATTCCTGTCTCATAATGATGCCTCCCACAGGTATTTGCAGTCTCTCTCTCGCCACTTGATCTCAACCATCCTGCATAAGAAAAACTTAGATGTCAGCCACTGCTCTCATAAAAAAACACCCCCCAAAGGCCAAGTTGCACCTGCTTGGGCAAAATGAGCGACCAGGTTGCTAAAAAATGCCCCACAGATATGACCAGGTCGCTCCTTTTCCTTCAAAAGGTGTGACTTGGCTCCATGAAACCCCAAACTGCTCATGGAGGGCCTCTGGGTGACCAAATGCACAATGTAAACCTCCAAAAAGAAGAGATTCTGTGAGAGCTCTAACCTACAAGTCCTGGAACTCGAAATCATTGGTCGAAACAGGAGAAATTAGCAAATGAAGATTTAGGGCCCACCACTCCAACTCCACAATGAACAGTGACAATGACACCTCACCAAGTGGACCCCACCCTTATATAGGCCCCATTTGACCTAATTTCTTCTGATCGGCATAAAAACACCATATGGAGTCCGTTTCAGACCCCATTCATGCCATTGGTTTCAGAATTCCGCCCTCTATCTTTGTATGAGACCATTGTCTCATGTTTAACAAAAAATTTTTGGGACCATTTCCTAGAAGCTACCTCGATCTTCGAGCCACAGCATGACAATGCAAGTGTCTACGGAACTGTACTTGTATCACTCTTTCCTACCGCTACTCATGGGGGTTATAAAGCCACTTCCCGTTAAGTGTTACCATTTTCCTTCTTGTTTTGTATTTTAACACTAATTGTCTACTTCATCCACCGCACCTTACGTGAATCTATGGACCATTGTCCAACAAAACAATTTATTTTTCTTGCATGTATTTGGCATATAAGTGCCCCAGACTTGCACTCACATCACATGTAGTTAAGTCCATCCACCACAACTCACACACGGCTCTCTTGACCTCTATCCGAGAGCCACCTTGGTTTGCATGCCTCTGCCACTGTTGGGGCGCGCACCCCAATGGTCCTTAAGGCAGGTAACTCTGTGGGGTTTTGGAGTTTGTAAGCGGAGTTACGGCTCAAAATAGTCTTAGGGGTGTCGGGGTTGAGTAAAATTCTTCTATTTGTAATAAATCCATGGTTTAAGTCCAGGGTTTAGGGTTCGGGGTGCCCATGGTTTAAGACCATGGTTTTGTAATATGTGCACTATAAATAAGCACTTTTGTAAAGAAGTAAGGTTAGGCTTTTGATGTAAAAGGAACTGATGTGAAGCTAAGGATTATTTTGTAAGAAAGGTTAAGTCCCAGCTGTGTGCGTGGACGACCTCTGCAGCTGTGTGCACAGAGGGTTTTGGGTGATTAAGGAAATATGCAGCTGAGTGCGCAGAGGCCTGCAGCTGTGTGCACGGCTTTGAGGAATTAAAGGGATTTGCAGCTGAGTGCGCAGATCAGAACTGTGGTTTTTGTAGAAAGTTGAATAAAACCCAGTTCTGTGGACGTAACCCCTACACTGGGGGTGAACCACGTTATATCTGGTGTTGTGGTTCTTTTGTGTTGTGTTTTGTTATGTTCTTTCATACATTAATATCTATATATCTGATAAGTAAAGATCACTGCTAGATAATAACTTTGCTGTGAATTCCTAGTAAAGGGATGTGCAAGGCACTGTTGTTTATCTAACCGCGAAGCTAAATAAGTGAATGTTAAGCTCTGTGGTTTATATTTATAATCTGTTAAAAGCTAAAGGTACAGTAATATCCCTCTTCTACTTGTAGAAACCTGGTTCTACGGCACCCCATAGCTGTTTCAGGTGAGACTGCAACCTGTTCGCAGGTTGTTGCCGAAAGGGCCAACACTGTGGGTCTTTTGTTGGTGCAAAGTTAAAGGTATAAAACGCAGGTTTGCCCTATTGCCCAACAAATTGGTTCCGTTGCTGGTTGAACTCAGTATCTGCTCAAGAGGGGTTTACATCGTACCTCGAGGGCTATGTTTTGGAGACCCTCTGTGAAGGAAATCGGTGATTGGCTTGATGAGACTTATCTGAGATTCACTGAGCAAGAGAACAAAAATCTGTTTCGTAGTGCAAACGACTTTTTACAAAGGTATGTTTTTTGTGATGTTTATGAAATTTTCTTTGCTAGTATCCACATAGAGTTGCACCAGTGGTTGTCTAGATTGACAGAGAGAAGGACGAACTTCCAAGAACATCAATTTCTTGTTTGCACCCCCGCGAGAATTAATATACTGAAAAGAGTGAACAACGAGATATCTCGCGCTGTTGATTTCTGGACAACGCGAACCCTTGAAGCTTTTGTGACGGAGTCCGCCATCAACACGAGTACTTCCTTTAGCGAAGCCGAGCGGCAGTTTTTCAGAGGACCAAGGGGTAAGTTTTTGAATTCATTTGGTTTAAGAATTAAAATGCTATTAGCCAAAAAAGGTATCTTGCTTATTGAATCAGACTGTTAAATTTTGTATTACTAACCTATGGTTGCAAGTGTAAATACCTTTGAGGAGCAAAGTGGTTTGCTGCGAAGTGGCAAAAGGTACAAGAGAGATTTTGGATCCTATTCCTAGGGTCAGCATACTGAGTATTCCCCTGTAAATCCTGCAGAGTCTAAACCCAAAGAAACCCCTTCTGTTGGAAACCCCCCGGTAACCCCGCAACGATGACCTATTATCCCTGAGAATCCGTCGCAGTCTGGAACTCACCCTAGCCCGAGTACCCCTGTTGCAGGTCAGTCTACCCTAGTAAGTTCCCCCTTGGCTACTCCCAGTCCCCCTCCAACCCCCCTTAGATCCACTATGGCCCACATGCATGATGACATTAAGCTACCTGTGTTCAAAGGAACTGGATCAGAGGATCCAGAACAATTCTGGTTTTTATGTGAAGCAGTGTGGACTGCTAAGTCCATTAAGGATCAAGATACAAAACGAGTGCAGCTAGTTACTTCTTTCAGAGAATGTGCTCTAACCTGGTTCATGAAGTTCTCTAGCACTCAGAACCATGCATTGCCTGATATAAAAGCAGCAATGATAAAGGAGTTTAAGAAGTCGAAATCAGAGTTGCAGTGTATTACGGAGTTGAAAGAGATTCAACAGAAGCATGGCGAATTAGTGTGGGACTTTGATCAGAGGTTCAAAGTTCTGCTAGACCAAGTCACTTTTACCATTGGACCTACACAGCACAAGGAATGGTTCATTGCCACGTTGCTGCCACATATCTGGACTCCACTCATGCAACAGAAGGTTGCTGACCAATAGGAGGCTCTGGAAATCACGATGAAGCTTGAAACCGCCCCTACCACAGATAATTCTGGTATTGCTCAAATCCAAGCGCAATTGGAAGCGATGGCTCTGGAGCTTTGCGATATGAAACAAGGAAAAACCGGTTGCGAAGAGGTTTGGTGTACCCAATGTCGCATAGAAGGGCATGCCAAGGAACAGTGTCCCGTGGTAAGGAATTACCTGAATACTAGTGCGCCAAACCTGTTTAACCCACAAGTTTTATATTGTGAGCTTTGCAGAACAACAGGGTAGCATCAACCTGCAGACTGCTATCTGCTACAAAGGTATGGACAAGTACCTAAGAAATCCTATTGTAAATTCTGTAAGTTTGTAGGACATAATGAAGATGAGTGTCACAATTATGACCTCATAAGAGAGCGCACTTACGATGCCTACCGGGTACAAAATGAGGGACCAAGCAATGATGGCTATGGCTACCGCGGCAGTGCATCAGGTAGCGGTGCTTTTGGAGGCTGTGGTCGTGGTGGTATGGCTGGCAGAGGACGTGGTCAGGTGGTGTGTTATAACTGTAACCAGGTTGGACATCTGGCTCATGACTATCGGAACCCCACTACGACATGTCGGTATTGCAGAGCAGTAGATCATGTGATTGAGCAGTGCCCGCAGTTGATATCTAAGATTCAGGAAAGAAACAGTGCCCCTACTCAGAATCTTCAGATGATTTCTATCGAGCAAAGACCTGCTCCAGCTATTAATGTTGTTACCAGAATTGGAGCTATGACGCATACAAAGCCTGCCGAGACATTTCCTGACGAGGCTTGGGTTCATAAGGCCCCTGTGAAAGTCCCTGCCTTTGATATTGAAAGAGAAAAAGAGAAATTCATGGAAGCCAAGAAGGTTTTGTGGATTCTCGCACAGCAGTAGCACCTGTGCAACCCCATCAGCCGCAGTCACAGCCACAAGAAGCTTCGACGGATAAAGTAAGTACACTGACCTCCTTTTTACAGAGTTATCTGAAACTTTTAAGAAATCGGAATGATTTAAGTGAGTTGTATAAAGTTATTGCTTTCTGTGAACCTCCGCAAGGTTTTGGTCAGGCAAAAGTTGTGCACAGAGTCAGAAGAACTGGTAGAGAAATGAGGTTGAATGCTCATATAGGAGAGTATGAGATGACTGATGTGATCTTAGAATTAGGGTTCGAAGTCAATGTCCTAACCAAGTAGACCTGGGAACAAATGGGAAAACCTACCCTTGACTGGTCCCCTATCCAATTGAGATTAGCCAATCAGCAGAAGATTGTGCCCCTAGGACGATTCCCTAATGTTCCAATAGATATTGATGGCGTCTGTACTGTAGCAGACTTCGAAGTTATTGAGATCATCGACGACAACAATCCCTATCCAGCCTTGTTAGGTATTGAGTGGTCAATGGCAAATGCTGTAGTTATTAACCTTAAGAAGAGACAGATGACTTTCGAAGGGAACGGTTTGAGAGTCATAGTCCCACTGGATCCTTCTCAAGGAGAAAGGTACACAGAACCCCTCCAAGATGAATATCAGGATGTGTTGGACCATATCTACAATATCACAGCGAAGGAAGAAGATTATGTTAATCCTAATGCCGAAGGTATTATTTATTGGCAGTGTGACAGCTCCTGCATGAAGGATTCAGATGATGGTCTAGAGAATTGGCAGAACAGATTGTATGAGCTACATGGCCACCGTTGTGCAAGAATTACCAAGTCTCTTAGATGGCTTGGCTCGCAAACAAGACCCTTACCTATTTTTGATGGTTTGACAGACCCAGAAGAGTTTATTGACCAATTCTCAACCCAGATACTAGACTCACAGAAAATGGAGACTTTGGACTCAACATTCAGAGCTACAGCAGCCAGATGGTGGAATGGTCACAAATAGTACATTCATAGTTGGGAAGTTTTCCAACAGTCCCTTCTCCTAAGATTCATGGATCGACCACGGGAGGTCCACAGTAGGTTTAATGGCAAGACTAACCCTCAGAAGCATTTGGAACAATGCTACGAATATTGGAAGCATGTACCTCATACAGAGTGGGTACATAGGTTTGTGCATACTTTGGATCCTACTACAAAGAATTGGTATGTGGACGTTGAGCTTCGCTAGGATACTGTAAGTTGGGATACTCTTGTCGATTGTTTTTTATTGACATTTTTTATTAATGAGGTTTTCCCTACTTTAGACACAGCTATTAGGGTGATCCACACTAAGGTGTTTGATGATCAAGAGATAGAAGAATACCAACCAAATTGGAAGGCACAAGAAGCTAATGCAGTTGAATGTTATAACCTCGCAATTGACGAGGATGACGAACCGCGCAACATTGCTATTCTGGAGTCAGAAGGCCACTGCGAAGTACATGGACCAGCAGTCACAGCACCTGAAGTGACACAACCCTTGAAGACGCGGACCGTAAACATTGGTTCAGAAGAACAGCCTAAGCATGCTACAATTGGAGATTATTGGGATGAAGAAATGGTAAGCAAAGTGACCCAACTTCTCCATGAATATCAGGACCTCTTTCCGACAAAATTCTCAGAGATGAAAGGTATCCTGGGTGATATAGGAGTCATGAATATCCCCTTGAAACCTGATGCTAAGCCTGTGAAACAACGTCCTTATAGGTTGAACCCTAA
Source organism: Pseudotsuga menziesii (assembly GCA_001517045.1). Classification (NCBI taxonomy): domain Eukaryota; kingdom Viridiplantae; phylum Streptophyta; class Pinopsida; order Pinales; family Pinaceae; genus Pseudotsuga; species Pseudotsuga menziesii. Next base: position 11,468 of record LPNX010150837.1, on the reverse strand, counting down.
GTATAAGGAAAAAGTTAGGATGGAGTTGGATAAGATGCTTGCTGCAGGAATTATTGAACCTGTTGAAGAATCTGAGTGGGTTAGTCCTATGGTGGTACAAGAGAAGAAGACTAAAAGTGAAATCTGAATTTGCGTCGACCTAAGGAAGCTGAATGATGCTTGTCTACATGATCCCTTCCCCACACCTTTCATAGATGAAGTATTAGGCAATGTCGGTGGTCAAGAAGTGTACTCTTTTACTGATGGATTTTCAGGTTACCATCAGATCCGAATTGCTCCAGAGGATCGCCATAAGACTACCTTTGCTACAGAAATGGGATCCTTTTAGTATACAATTATGCCTTTTGGATTGAAGAATGCACCTGCTATATTTTCTAGAGTAGTCATCTCTGCCTTTAAGGAATATATACATAAATTCTTAGAAGTGTATTTTGATGATTGGACTATATTTGGGCTGCTAAAAGACCATATAACTAGTTTAAGACTTATGCTAGATAAATGTAGACAGCACCAGATTTCCTTGAACTTGAAGAAGTGTATCTTTTGTGCACCTTTTGGAATTCTGCTAGGTCACATTGTATGTAAACAAGGATTGATGATGGACCCTGCGAAGATAGCTATTATTGTGAACCTGCCACCTCCAAAGTCTATTAAACAACTTCGCACTACGCTTGGTCATACTGGATATTACAGGAAATTTATTAAAGGGTATGCTCAGATTACTGCTCCAATGGAAAAGCAATTGAAGAAAGATATTAAGTTCGAATGGACCCCTGAGTGTCAAGCCAGCTTGGATATTTTGAAGGAAAAAATGGTAACTGCTCCTATCTTAGTATTTCCTGACTGGAATAAGGAATTTCATGTGCATGTCGATGCATCCTCTATTGCTCTGGGTATAGTATTGGCCCAGTCAGGAGAAGGTAATATTGATCACCCCATTTCTTTTGCAAGTAGGAAATTGTCCACCGCAGAGAAAAATTATACTACAATAGAATGTGAAGGTCTCGCTATGGTTTATGCATTACAGAAGTTTCGACATTATCTGTTAGGCTCTCATTTTAAGATGTTTACTGACCATTCTGCTTTGAAGTATTTGGTTAACAAACCTGTGCTAGGTGGCAGGATATGCAGATGGCTGATTCTATTTCAGGAATATGATTTTGAGATCATAGTCAAACCAGGAAGATTGAATCTAGGTCCTGACCACTTGTCGAGGCTTGAGTCGGGAGAAGAACCTACCAGCTTGGATGAAGGTCTTCCTGATGCCCAGTTGTTTTCCATCCAGATGGTTGATGAATATTTTCAGGATATTGTTTAGTATTTGTCTACAGGTTTTCCACCCGCCGAGATGACAACACAACAGAAGAAGCAGCTGATGGTTTGCGCAGCTGACTTTACCTTAATAGTAGGACAATTATATAATATGGGACCAGATGAAATACTGCACAGATGTGTCCTAGAGCACAAAAAGTCATTAATATTGTCTAAGGCACATTTTGGGGCAGCAGGAGGTCATTATGCAGGAAAAGCTACAGCAGAGAAGATTCTGACAGCCGGATTGTGGTGTCCCACAATTCACAAGGATGCAAAAGAATATTGTCATAGCTGCGAAATATGTCAAAGGACGGGCAAACCATCCAGGAGGGATGAGATGCCTCTAGTTCCACAGGTAACTTTACAACCCTTTGACAAATGGGCTATTGATTTTGTCGGACCTATCAATCCCCCCGGGAAGAAGTTAGGAGCAAGATACATTATTACAGCAATGGATTACCTCACCCGTTGGGCCGAAGCTCAACCAGTGAAGAATTGTAGCGCTGCTACAGCTGCAAAGTTCATCTTTGATAACATCTTGTCTAGATTTGGGTATCCTAGAGTCCTTATGAGTGATCACGGCTCACATTTTCTAAATAAGACTATTGAAGTATTGACTGAAGAATTTAAGGTATATCATCAAAAGAGTACTGCCTATCATCCACAAGCTAATGGAACTGTCAAATCTTTTAATAACATCGTCGAACAGGCTCTGATGAAGGTTTGCAATGTTAACAGAAATGACTAGGATCTTATAATTCCAGCAGTACTCTGGGCTTATAGGACTACCTGCAAGAAATTGACAGGCCATACACCTTTTAGGTTGGTCTATGGGAAAGAAGCAGTCATGCCCATGGAATATATTGTTCTTAGCCTTCGAATATCTGCTTTCATAGAGATGGATGACCCAGCAATAATAACAGAAAGGCTGACAAAGATACTAGAACTTGAAGAGGACAGATTTATTGCAGGGTTCTAGCAGCAAGTGTAGAAAGCTCGAGAAAAAGCATGGCATGATAGACACATCAAGAAGAAGTAGTTCCAACAGGGTGATCTTGTGCTCTTATATGACAATAAATTCATGAAGTTCCCAGGTAAGTTCAAGACACATTGGAAAGGCCCATATATAGTGCAGAAAGTTACTGATGGTGGTGCAGTCCAGTTGGCTAAGTTGAATGGAGAAATTTTACCTTCTATGGTAAATGGCAGTCATTTAAATAAGTATAGGGATAGGCCAAGACCTCCTAATAAGAAGTAACACCAGGAAGGAAAGTCTAAGTACCAAGAACAGTTGAAATTGGGTGCTAGACTATAATGAAGCTGTCCTCAAAGTTATGACGTGTGGAAGACTAGAAAAGTTCGAAGGTTCATATTGTGTCGAGGGTTTTTGTTAAGGCGAAGCTGGAGTTAGTAGTTATGTCAAAGATTAAAGGTGTGTCGCAGTTTAAAATCTGGCGGATGGGACAAACCAGACTTGGCGGCGCCGGCACGAGAACTGCCTTAACTGCCTATAATAATGAGATTTTGGGAAAATCTCACACCGTGTGGACAGGATTTCTGCCACTCCACCAGATTTGGCGTCATTAATGCACTATGATGACAGATTCTATTGCAGGATTCTATAAGAAGCTACACCGGCCTGTGACTCTTGCATTGTGAATTTCTTTGAAGTTTCTTCAGTTAGGACGATGTCGAATGATCGCGAAGCCCAGGAGTTAGTACGTGAGTTCAGGGAGAGGCGTCTACAGAACCTTCTGAGAAATCCACCTATGCAGAAAGGCTTGACTAGGATGAAGGCAGGCATAAGTTCACTCTAAATCGAACAAAGGCACGTAGAAGTTCTCTCTAATGTGGAGTGACGAAAGGCACTAGGCCTCATGCAAAGACTCTGAGGCATCCCAAGATGTATCCTCCTGGTTTGGAAAAACCAAGACGGCTGTTTGTCTTATGCACCTTGACACACAATTCTGGAGCCCCTAAGTTGTGGATGGTCAGATGTTCGGCAAGCAGATCAAGGGATGGGGTCACTGATAGATCCAGAAATCCTTAAAAAGCATTTTATGAAGAAAAGGAACAAGCCACAAATAACTGCATGTAGGATTTCAGCAAGCAGCACCCCAGGTTTTGCCAACGAGAGTCTACCACCAGAAAAGCAGCAAAGTGTCCCGGGACGGGCCACTAGTGAGTCTTAGGGGCCTGTTGGGGCGCACACCCCAACGGTCCTTAAGACGGGTAACTTCATGGGGTTTTGGAGTTTGTAAGTGGAGTTACGGCTCAAAATAGTCTTAGGGGTGTCAGGGTTGAGTAAAAGTCTTTTGTTTGTAATAAACCCATGGTTTAAGTCCAGGGTTTAGGGTTCGGGGTGCCCATGGTTTAAGACCATGGTTTTGTAATATGTGCACTATAAATAAGCACTTTTGTAAAGAAGTAAGGTTAGGCTTTTGATGTAAAAGGAACTGATGCAAAGCTAAGGCTTATTTTGTAAGAAAGGTTAAGTCCCAGCTGTGTGCGTGGATAGCCTCTGCAGCTGTGTGCGCAGAGGGTTTTGGGTGATTAAGGAAATCTGCAGTTGAGTGCGCAGAGGCCTGTAGCTGTGTGCGCAGCTTTGAGGACTTAAAGGGATCTGCAACTGAGTGCGCAGATTAGAACTGTGGTTTTTGTAGAAAGTTGAATAAAACACAGTTCTGTGGACGTAACCCCTACACTGGGGGTGAACCACGTTATATCTGGTGTTGTGGTTCTTTTGTGTTGTGTTTTGTTATGTTCTTTCATACATTAATATCTATATATCTGATAAGTAAAGATCACTACTAGATAATAACTTCGCTTTGAATTCCTAGTAAAGGGCTGCGCAAGGCACTGTTGTTTATCTAACCGCGAAGCTAAATAAGTGAATGTTAAGCTCTGTGGTTTATATTTATAATCTATTAAAAGCTAAAGGTATATTAATATCCCTCTTCTGCTTGCAGAAACCTGATTCTGCGGCACCCCATAGCTTTTTCGGGTGATACTGCAACCTGTTTGCAGGTTGTTGCCGAAAGGGCCAACACTGTGGGTCTTTTGTTGGTGCGAAGTTAAAGGTATAAAACCCAGGTCTGCCCTATTGCCCAATAGCCACACCGACTCGCAAGCCTCTGCCGCAATCTATTCCACACATGTATTGGTATGTTTGAGAGCCTTCTACTCCGTCCATACTGTGCGGATGACCTTTGGACCACTATCCACCATTCTGACATGGGGCACCACCTGTGCCACTGCAATTGGTTAACCATACTGGAGTTTTGTTTAAGCTCTTTTCTGACTCCTAAAAACAATGAAAAGATAGATGAGCATAGCTGCTTCCTTTCCCGCTTGCTAAAGTAGAGGAAAGGGCGTCTACATTGTTGTTATGGAGAGAAATTCCTATGGCTTGGGGTACCACAACAAATAGCTTGACTCCAGAAATCAATCCTTTCCAATATGCAATAGAAATCAAATGTCTAACACTAAAGTATCAGACCTCGTACCTTATTCCGGATGGTTGAAGTAGATCCCCGTTGAGCTTTCCAATCTTTAGCTTGAATTGATATATTACTTCCTCAACAACAAGTAAACAATACAAGCATTCTATATATCATGGTGTTAGATCTATTCTAGCATATATAATCAATAATGTATAAGCATTTGACATAATCCCATGGATAAAATATTCATTCAAACACACATTATTGGATAGGAAAACATATTTCTATTAATATAAATAAGAGATTACAAGATACAACCTTTGACGGCATGTCTGCGAACCGGAGAAATTGAATCCCCCACTTGGGCCTCCAACACCTCAATCCTCCATCATTCGATAGCAAGCTCATAAGCAAAAGGCAAGATTGGGAAGAACACACTAGTGCTCCAAGGGACAAAGGGATGCAAACTCAAGCATAAGTTTCAACAACAATGGACTATAGTTTCTTTGCTCTAAATTCTCTCTTATGCCTTCAATGTACCAAGGGGTTCCTTATATAGCTTTTCAAAGGGGTAATGAAAGGTTGAATCTGAGCGATCTCAAGGCATAGGGAAGGCCAGGAGTCAAATGAGTCAGATCCATGTTAAGGAAAACTCCAAAAGGATTTGGATTATGCACACATCCCGATGTACACGGTTTTAGTGGGCAAACCCGTGTATATACACATTTATAGGTTTAAAAGTTGCGTGTATAATTTTTCATATGTTTTTAGGGATGATCAAGGAAACATCAAAGGACAAAAAATGGTCCATGGGGTGTAAGGAGTCTGCAGCGGGACAAGGGAAGGCCATACAAAGTGTGATTCACCTGGAGTGGTGAAATCAGCTATAACAGATGCCCCCTAATGTGTGAGGTGAGAGGGGTCATACGATGGCCGAAATGCATTATAAGTCCATCCCAGAAGTGGAGTGATGAAGGATCCCAAATGGAAGACTAGCCACCCAATCAACATAGTACAATAATACAACTCTGCATATAAATGCAAGTACATATAGCAGTACCGGATACATAAAAGTACAATGGCCATGAATAGGGATGATACATGACATCACATATGTGGTCATATCCACGTACAATATACATAGATTAGAATCTCCATGATGAAGATATACATAGGACCATGATCTCCATAATGGCTGGAAATATTTGACATATATTGGAATCAAGTCACGAGAGCTGAAATCTCATGAACACTGGCACGATCAAGGAGGTAGCATATAAGAGATGCCACCAATCTGGAAAGTCTTCTACACAAACCGCTATGAGTACATGTCCTACTATGCAAATAGGGGTGTCGAGGTTGAACATAGTAGCCCATCGTCTGATTACCGGTCATTAATGTATACCGTTAACAGACGTGAGATCACCCACCGATAATGAAAATGGGAATCAAGGTACTAGAGTGCAAACTAACAAGTGTGAATAAATGTGTTGAGGTCGAACACTTGCGAGGATCCATCGATCAGGGGACATTGATGTATTCCCAAAAACTATCGATGGTGAGAGAACCTACCACTGATGACTGCAAGTCTCAAGGCACTCAAAAGGACTCTAGATTCTAATCCTAGAATAAATGATCTGAAGTCAATGGGATGAAATCTGCTAGAAGCAGGGCATTAAGGCATCCCCCATTGCTCAACAAAGCTGTATAATGTGGAAGGACTTGATTATAAGGTGCACGAACCAGTGACTATACCAGGAATGTCCGACATGAAAAGTCAAGATAACTGAGGAATGGCCGATTCAGGCTTCAACTTCCTTCGAACAAGAGCATAACGGCGTATGGTGACTGAATGAAGGAAGCATAGACTCGATATACAAACTGGGACATCTCTGTGACACAGGAGGCATCGACAGAGGCTCCATAGAGACTGGAAGTTTAACTAGTCGGTGGAGATAAACTCAGATAAACGAGTACAACTCCTAAAGTCAAACTATAACCCAACCAATGGATGTGATATACAATGCTCTGTTCGAAGGTGACACGACTCAACAGCTGCCACAGATAACATCTTTCCTTGTCTGGATTTTTGGTTTTTTAATTTTTTTGGACTTTTTTAGTTATTTGAAAAGCTTGAAAAAAGAATAAAATAGCTTTATAGTTACAAAATAGGAGGAGACGAGTGTCATAAGGGCAAACAAACTAGTTCCAAGAAGTGGAACATACCTATGCTCAATGAAAGGATACATGTGTAGGATATCGACACCCGGGGGAAAATCCCCTCCCGGTAAAAAGGAAATCAAGTTGTGAAGGATATAAAAAATGGCTTTGCATGGCTAGACATGAGACAAGCTCGGGATATATGGATGAAACACAATGTCAGGGGAGCTGGCATAAAGCTCAATAAGGCAGGAAAAGCTCATGATAATACATTCACAACTTGACATGAGGGAGTCCTGAGGGAAATAGGCTAGCAAAAGATCAAGAGGAGTATGAGGCTCTTGCGAAATGTCATGGCAGTACTATACAATGAACTCCCACACCCTAAAGGAGAAAACATTAGCATGGGCACCAAATGTAAATAGGGCGGTAACTAGGGTACCCATGTATGGTAAAGCTCTACCACTCTTATCATACCACTTCTAAAGCAGCAAGATGGTTCCGTGACATAATAGAGTGGGTTCGTACCTAAGGTCATGATGAGATGGTCATAAGGTTATGCAAAATGCAAACAATAATGAAACCTAACCTATATGCTAGTTTACACATGATACCTGAGATTGGCACGAACGGGTCAAACCAATGGCTGAAACGGCACTGAAAAAGGTCTTCTACATCACGAATTATGTCAAAAACGGTCCAAAATGGCTAGAAAATGTTGAAACTATAGGAAAGGGGGTAAAAATTTTCAAATATTTGAAAAATTTCTGTAAATAGTAAAAAATTCAAAATATTATAAATCATTTGAAACTTTTACCCATTTGAGCTCTGATTTTCAACAGCAAATTCCAAGAGATCTAGCTAGTGGAATTCACTACCGTTTCTTCCAGGTATATACACATGCTCCCCTCTTGCATTTTGATACAATTTTTATGAATTTTCATGGTCAAATAAGGTTTTTAGGCCAACCTAAAATGAGCACTGCGGCCCACATAGAAATTGAGGTTTTTTCCATGTATAGAGTTGGATATAAGCGGAAAATGGCCTCAAACCCGCGTACATATGTGGCTGTTTTGAAAACAGTCACGTATGAGGCCGCGCATATGGTTTTTTCAATAAACTAATGGAAAAATTTGCAATTTCTTGTGAAGGATGGTCCTAGAGTGGAGAGAGCGTGAGCATGGTGAAGTAGAGGAAGCAGTAAGGGCCGACTTAATGGCTCAACAAGCTCTACGTGCATGCAGAATCTACAAGTTTTGGTGTCTTGGTGGTTTGAGGGCCAAACCAAGACTGTTACAGATGCTGGTGCATTATTGGGATCTAGACTTGGATTCCTTCCATATCGATGGGATGTCCCTCACCATAGAGGTGGAGGACATATACTTTATCACTGGGCTTTCTAGATGAGGGGAAGTGGTGAACCTTTGTTCTCATGGTGGGCCAGGAGGTGGCCTGACTATCGACGAGTACATTGCAGTGTACTGTTATCCAGACACCGAGAAGGTGGGGAGTCAAGTCCCTACCAATGCTATACATGTGCTGGGCCTAAAGGCCATATTATTGACACTGGGCAGGATAGTAGGCTTGGCATCACTCCACCAGGCCTCGTGGCTTCTGATGTTTTATGCAGTGGAGTGCATGAGACCCACGATCTACGACTGGAGTACTACACTACTGAGCAACATGAAACACCAGCTCAGTGAGTGTAAGGAAGGCAGGGTGCGAAACTTCGGGTTCAACAGTATTTTGAGCATGTTTTTCTTAGAGCGTGTTCTAGGATTGAGCCCCAGAGTGGACGTTCCTCTTCACGAGGTTCGATATCCGACCCAACGGCGTTGGCCAGATGCTATGTGTAGACTGGGGGGTGGTAGGGTGGCCAACCCATATCCAACTGACTTCTTTCCATGGTGGCGATGACAGATAGTTTCCATCGATGACTACCCCTATGCAAGGATAGATTTTCGGGGGGACCCGAACATGCTGTTACCACTAGGATCAGCATATGGTGATATAGGTAACGAATCTCGACCCTCTCTTTTAAAATTTTTGAGTTATTTAATTTTTTTTATATTTTATTGATTATGTGGAATCAAAAAGACATATTTTTGGGTGATGATACATAGAGACATCTACCATTTGTGTGCAGATGTGGGACCATGGCAGCCAGAGGGCTTCCCTCGTCATAGATAGAGGGGAAGAGGAGATGACATCATGGGTGTGGATGCGGAGTGAACACTCCAGAGAATTCACACCAACTTTGTGAGATTGACTCATAGAGTTCCCATGGCGCAAGTCGAGGACTTGCCTGAGGCCATGCAGCGGCAGGTGGTGGGTGTATACCACGTGTGTTAACACTAAATTTATTTTTGTCTGAATTGCTCCTATTGCCTTCAAAATTTAAAGTTCTCATGGCTGATTGAGTTGGTTTCCAAAGTTTTCTCATTAAAATATGTCCAAGTTGGCAAAGAAGAGAAGGTAAAGAAGTTTAGGGAAAAGGGGCAAATGAAGTTTTCACAAACTGGGCAAAATTTCTTATTAATTTTTGAAGAAAACGTAAAAAATGGGTTTTATAAAGATTTTATTTTCTTTATATTCAAAAATTAATATTTTTGAATATTTCTCCAAAGTCAAATGCCGCCTTTTATTTACCAAGCCAAAGATTAACGAAGGTTTACCCGGTAAACAAGGTTATTACCTTTATTAAGGTATAGTCTAAACATTAGCGCATAAAATAATTCTATGGCTAATATAAAAAGGTAAATTCAATCAACGGGTAATATTCATTCCGGAAGGTAAAGTTGCACGCTAATTAAAACCAAAATGCTCAGCGGAATGCATAGGTGCAAAGCTCATCCGACGGCGGGGAAATAAAGTGAAAAGTAATCAACGGCTGCAAAAAATTCCGGATCCCAGACTTGCACGAGAGATAAACCCAAAGTGCCCAGCGGAATTTGGTACATGGCATATGATCTGACGGTGGAAATTTAAAGGGGTATCACATCAATGGCTGGAAATAATTCCGGAGATCAGAGCTGCACACCGGTTAAAGTGACGGAGCCCAGCGGAATTTGGTAGGTGTCACACGATCCAACGGCTCACAAGTAAAAGCTGATTGCATCTACGGCTGTGGATGATTCCGGAGCATGAAGTTGCATGGTGGTTAAAAGCATGAAGTCTGGCGGAAAGGAGTACATGGCACTTGATCCTACGGTTGAAAACGAAAGGTAATTAGATTAAGGGTCACAAATGAATCCGGAACAATAAGGTGCGTGAAAGATAATTTGAAAAGGTGGCTCCGGGATAGAACATTGTTTATAAATAAATTTTACTTGGTATTTTAAGAAATAATTTCATTTGCTGCACGCGCTGAAGGGAGTGACAGTCCTCCATGCTCCCAAACTCAAAATGTTACCTGTTTTCAATCACACGGAAAATGGCGGAGATGAAGAGAGTCAGTTGCAAATTAATTTTTATAAAATGAGAGAAGGGAAGCCACCATTCAATAATGCAGAAGCAAATCAGCCCAGAAGAGTTGCAGAAATATTTATAGTGAGAGCATTCATGAAGTTAAACAGTTCAAAGTTTGGAAGCAACGCAACATATTTTTCTGAAAAATGACTGTTTTAGTCATTTTATTCAACGAATTGTTTACAGCAAATGAAGAATATATTTCAGAAACTGAAAGAGGATTTTAATAATAACATCTTGATCTACAATAACCTCTCTTAGTTTTTACTCAGGTGATACAGATTGGGAGCAACAAAGTCATCTTCAGAGGGAAAATATTCAGATTTCGAAATGACTGTTCTAGTCATCCAACAAAAATAATTGTTTAGATCAAATGAAGATGTATTTTGAGAAATGGGGAGAGGATTTTCTTCAAAGCGTACCTATCTACAAAAACCTCTTTCAGTTTTCACACAAGTGCTATGGTTTAGCAGAAACAAAATCAGTTGTACAGGCCAGTTTTCAGGTTTTCCAAAAGACTATTTCAGCCATCCACTTCAAAGAATTTTTTTGGACAAATAGGATTTAATTTGACAAAACTGAGAGAGGTTTTTATTCTTAACAGGCCTATGATACAAAAAATCCTTCAGTTTTTACACAGTAATCACAGGTTGTGATATTTTTAAATATCTTTACAGGTCATTTTTCCAGAAATATACAATTTTATTATATGAGTCATCAGCTTCAAAGGAATATTTCGAGGATATTGAAATGATTTTGGAGAAATGAAGACGTGAGTTTTGTTGGAAACATGTCCAATTATAAAAACCTCTCCCAGATTCCATACAGCTGTCACCATGTGAGATATGCAGGAGAAACTTTGTTGTAATTATTTCTATTTCTAGAATTAGGGTTAGGTTTTGAATTCTAAGTTAGGTCAAGACTTTTCTTATATAAAGGGGAATGTAATTGATTTTGGAAGGGAGGATTTTTCAAGAGATGAGAGGCTCTGCATTGTAATGGCTTCACATTTTCAGTAAATGAATGAAATTTGCAGAGGAGGAATGTAAAATCTTTTTCATGTCAGAGATTCTTGTGCCATCT